>JANDBE010000015.1:30693859-30706260 GCA_024320915.1 Erigeron philadelphicus
AACATGTGGATTCCATTAATTCTTTTTCCTAATTTTACCCCTAATTTTTTCACATGTTTATGTTTGTTCATAGTAAAGTACATGATTTTAGACATCTTTAATATATACATAGTATTTACTTTTTGTTTGTACATAAAAACAAGGATATTGAATAATGTTTGTATTTGATTAGAGGTATAATTAAAGGATTTGTAATCATTTTTAAGATTTGTAACATATAATATGACCGCTAAAGACGTCTTTAACATTGAAAATAGCTTAACTGGCTGTCATGGTTGATCAAAAGCCAAAAAAATCCGAAATGGAACAAACCTTTGAGACCTGAAAATCGAAAATTGAAAAACTGGTGTAATATGCTTTAATTATCATTTAGAACATTTTTTTTTCTTTTCTCTAAATGACAAACAGGATATATCATTTATAAAGTTTAGTATTTATGATTATTGCGACTGATTATATATGCATGTATGTATAAAAGCATATACGTATTAAAGGTACATTTAGCTAAAAATAGTCATTTAGCTAACTGTATATATTCGTTATACTCAAAACCGTAACAATTTTACTTGGCAAGGATATGACGCAGCCTTTCTAAGAAAGATGGAAGTGATCAGTGATATCGTATATTAATTAGGTTTGCCAATTCACGCACACTTCTGGTTCTAAACAAGCTGGAAGTTTTTGCAAACAATATATCGAGATAAAGATAATAATATGCAGTTTAAACTAGTCTAGAGCTATCTATGCCACTAAAGGAAGGAATAACTAATCCAAATCCTATAATCTTTGACAAATATCATAACATTGGGCAATTTAATCGTGTATATACATGATGCCTCATCAAAACTTGTATTTTCGCTATCCATTATGACATCTTACAGACTAAAACATAAGATACAAGAAGCCTTACATAACATTTCTGATATCTATATATAAATAATTATAATTATGTTACAAAATAAGGGTATGCTCGGACCCAAATCTTGAATTTGGTTCGAGCTACCTAAATGAGTAATAGAAATTAAATGAACCCATACAACCCAACAGTCCTCTTCCTTATGAGGACATGTTTCCGTGGGTTTGGTCTACTAACCCGAACCAAAGATATCACACTTTCAAAAACCATTTATATTACTTTCGATAGGAGTTGTGCAATGATTTTGGAGTTCCTTCAAACAGATCCAAGATATAATTCTCCAGATCATCAGCTGTGTACTTGATATACTTCTCACTAATACTATTGGTATGCCTACCAATGAAAGTTCGATAAGCTTGAATCACCTTGAGTGACATCGAGATCTTCACATCTTCACGCAGTTGAGTATTCGGTACTGTCCATCCAGTTTGATTTTTGTATATCTCTTCAAAGGCAGCATA
The DNA here is from genome assembly GCA_024320915.1 of Erigeron philadelphicus. Lineage (NCBI taxonomy): Eukaryota > Viridiplantae > Streptophyta > Magnoliopsida > Asterales > Asteraceae > Erigeron > Erigeron philadelphicus. The sequence goes on from JANDBE010000015.1 coordinate 30,695,237, forward strand.
AAAGGCTTGCAGCCTCTCCCTGAGTAGAGTCCTAGAGGTTGAGCCAGAACTACCTGAATTAGAATAACCGTCTTCTTTAAGTAAATTCAGTATGGAGCTCCAAGTGGCCCGTTCATAGCTCATGGCGTATTGCTGGAATTTCCAGTTACGTTTTCTAATCCAATCATCTCCAAGAACGTTTCTTAGCTCTGAATTTTTCACCTTTTCAGCCATGTAATTAATGTTGTTCATCATAAAAAGGTGTCTTAAAGCTTCGTCTTTGTATAACTTTGATTTTTCCTCGAGGTTGCATTCAAGAATAGACGTTAGTGATCTGAAATGTATGGCCATTGGTGATGAAGACGAGTTATTGTTGTCGTCGTAATTCTCAGGGCTAGCATCGGGTGAAGTTGAAGAATCTTGATCGTCTGCAACTCGATCTTGGTCTTTCAAGCAAGCATTTAATGAATCACTGTAATCAGTTAGGTTTCTAATGTAGTTCATGACATAACGGGTAAGATGGTGGTTCCCCCCTCCAGGGAAAGCACTATTTGATGTGTTCGACCCAACTGCATTCTCGAACTCTATAAATGTCGCTTTTACACAGTCACCAACCCGCGTCAAAACGTCTTGGCACTCGATCCTAATGTAGGACCCACTTTCATCAGAGTACAGACCCTCGATATCTGGCATAAGGTCTGACAATATTTCATACATGTCGAGAATTCTGAGAAGTTTCTCGGGCTGGTGAGGCCCAATGGCGATAGCTTCTGCAAAGTTCAAAAGCTGCAACATAGAAGCTTTTGATGACTCAAAAAAACATATTGAACTGAGGGGCTCGGTTTCACCAAAAATCTGCTCACACAAGAACTTCTCACTAGCAAGATAGACCCGTACAAAGATCCTTATCGCCTTTGTCCATCTCCTAATTTTCGAGTTTAATGCAACCCATTCCATTTTCATAACATCTTCAATGCTCAACTTTTCAACTTCAAGAATGAACAGACAATCATCTAACGCGTCTTTACGTGCACTGATAAATGCTTGAGAACATTCTCGACCATAATTCGAATCAAGCATCAAATTAGCAATGCATTTCAAATCTGGAATCACTTGAGGATTAACCAAATCCATAATGAAAACCTCTGCTCCACGGCTAACACTATCTCTCTGAATAGACTCATCAACTGAATCATCCCCAAATGAAACAATCGAGTGCTCATCAAGACCATCATCTTCAGTAGAACGAAAAGATAAATGTTCAGGCTCGATGGTTTGCCGATTATTAACAAGCATATGCCTAAACTCTTCTTCTATCCTAGCCATAGATGTCTGAATAACACTGTTAACATTTCTCAGAAGGCCATTGTCATCTTTACTAAGATTCAAACCCTCTAAACTTTCAGCCAATCTACGAGCTTCATCCACCGTCTTTACATACTCTTTAGCTTCTTCAGGATCACAATCCCAAATCATAGCTTCATCATCACCTTCCCAAGTCATGATCTTTTCCTGAATCGAACTAATCCGTTCTTTAATACCATCAAGCTCTCCCTCTTCCTCTTCTTCATTCTCATCTTCACTTAAACCGAACTTCACCATCGAATTCAACCTCGTCCCTAAATCCGCCAGAACTTTCCTTGTTTCTTTACTTATCTTCTTGTTAGAATCCAATGCCTTCGTAATAAGCTTAGCAGCATCAATCAAGCCCCTTTCTTCCACTACTTCCATCATATGATCACACCCTCCCATAAACTCTACAAAAACACACACTAACGAAGCTAGAAAAGGATTTCCATCAAACCCTTTTTGTACAAGCCAAAACTCAAGATTTCACTAAACAGAAAACACCCATAAAAACACACAGACTCTCAGAGAACTTTTATCAAACACTTGGTGTGCAACTCAGAACTCATGAATTCAACTCAAGCCCACAAACAAAGATTGAGAAACAATAAGGGTTTGACAAAACAAAGCGAAACTCAAACAATTTGACTATACCCACGAATAAGATCCTATAAAAATCGAATTTTTTTTTTATTTCTGATAATTTAAGAGAATAAATTCCAAAAACAATAGAACTTATAATAATCAGACAGAAAAAGAAACAACTAACCCTTAATGTAACCTATCAATGTCCGCCAATGATTTCTGTTTTTGGGTTCTGTACGGAGATGAATTTTTGTAGCCGGCTGTCTTTGAATTTATTTAATTTAATTATTTATATATCTGATTTTATTTTAGCATTTTAAATTTCAATATGGAAAAACATTTATTGGCAGTTTGACTTTTCAGTCATTGTGGAAAATGGAAAAGAACAGAGACAGCAGCTGTTTAAGGTGTAATTAAATTAAATTAAATATGGTAAGTTTGGCACGTGGCACTTGATTATTGGATAGTGTGGATAGGTATTGAGAAAAATGGATAGTTGGACCAGAAAGTCGGTTGAATGGAATGGAATTGAATTGAACTGACACAATATGGGGTGTTTGGAGAGTCAAGTGGCATGTCCAAATGAGATCTGGTTGTTTGGTGTCAAAAATTGTTTTGGATTGTAATTGTTCGTGACTATCAACTTTGGGATGTTAATGTATGCATATAATCTACATCTATATTCGAATCGATTAAATTCACATTCACCTTATCATTTTTTAAAGTCATGACAATTTTTCTCAAAAGTGGCGACACAAATTTATAGGTTAGATGGACGAAAATGTGGAGATTAATCGGTTTACGAGAGATTGGGAGACCCGATTGCTAAAGTTTTACTTACGATGGCTATAAATAAACTTGAAATGTAAAAATTGCTAACGGAGGCCTATAGGCTGAAACACGAGTCATCTTTTACTAGTCGGTCACTAGCTATTCTAACTTTATAATATAACACAAAAAAAATATCTTTGATAAGCTTACTAGTATGATCTTATTAGCTTAAACTTGAATCAGCAAATTTTACAAAGGTACAACTTTTGTACAGAATTGGAACATTTAAAAAGTTTGTTACTTTTTGGTTATTACTGGATTAAGAAGCGTGATTATGTTAATAATAGAACGTACTATCAATTTTAACTACTTCACTTTTTGTATTCATGGACATGAAAATGGTAAACGGGTAAAAGGGAATATTTTTGTTGAGGACTTGAGGTTATCTCGGGATAGAGAGATTTTAACTTAATGTACATAGGCTAATCAACGTATCTTCGTAACTATATATGATCATTCTTTTGGCAACCATCTACGTGTTTACCTAAAGAGATTTCAAACCCGAAAAATGAGTAAAAGAAAACATTCAAAACTACTAGACCACCTTGATGATGGTCATAACCCAAAAAATCAATGTGAAGAACGGATTTACACAGCATTTGGTTCCATTTTTATCCAATACGCAGAATCGCTGGTACGCAAACATAAATCATAAAAAACAGAAAGGGCAAACCGTACTCCAAAATCCGAATCAACAAATGAACCCTTCTGGTAACATTTTTGACAGAGACAATGAACCGTATGTTACAACTCACTCTTTGATAAACTCCCTTTCAACCCCCTCTAATTATTTTCAACAACTTTTCAAGTCAAACTTTCATACCAATCAATAAGACTTGCTAGTAAACCTCCCAAACTACCTTAAAATCTCTAATTCCTATCCAAATAAATGTCAAATGGCAATCTTTTGCCTCTGACCTCATCATACATTTATAAATAAAGGTCAAAGTATTGGCTTTTTGTAGCCAAAGTTTGACTTTTGGTCAAGATTTGGGAAGTGGTTGGTCTTTTAAGAAGGACTCTAATAGTTGCAATGCTGCTCTTGGCTTGAATAATGGTACCTCATGACCTGCTCCTCTCACTGTTGCAAATGTTAGCCCTTCATATACCTCTGTCCATCCTCCAACCTTCACATGAAAACCGATTTTTAGTTGGTGTATCGAAATACACAATTCGATTCTATTGTGCATGCTTTCCACAATTGCATTATGTGTCACATAACTAGCATAGTGTTAAAAATAACTCGCATTTGTTCATTTGCACATTGTATGTATAACTTTTTGCTACCGGATGCATTCAATAGACGAATGCATATTGTATGTATCCAACTTTCAGATATTCCTATTTTACTAGTCATATAAAACCGGTGACATGTATGAAAAGGATACATACATCAAGTCATCAAGAAGTTTTGAAAGTTCAGTATATACAAAAAGAACTTTGTAAGTATAATACATAGGACAACAAAATGTGTAAAGTAATACACTGTCAAATATTCATAATTTGGCCTTTAGTCATGTGACGGATAGGAAAACTAAGTTGGGGAGTTTGTGGTTCTTTATGTTTGTGGGTCTGTAACAATGGCCCAAGGATGATAAATGAGCACCATAGATATATAAGCATCAATAAGTAGTACATTGATGTTGCCTAATCGAGACATACATATTAGGTGAATCAGTGAATGCATCGTTTTATGAGCTGTATATATGTACGCGTTAAATGGAGTCATACTAACCTGTTTCTTGACATACCAAGGGTACCACACAACCTTTGTTTTCAACTTGAGTTGCGCTAATGCAAACCTAGTAGCCGTGACTGGAACCACTGAATCCACATCCCCACTGTGATGTTTACAAAACAGCAAAATGATCAACCAAAGTAATCTACATCTATTGTTTGAATATCTGTTTGCTTTTATGTTTAATGACAAAACGACCCACAAAGATAAACAAAACATATATAGCTAGGATACCTGAATACCCAAATTCGCAGTCCAGCAGCCATCAGTTCACGGTATATTGGAAGGATCGAGACATCGGTGTCATTCCAATTCCGGTTTAAAGTCTCACTGCCAAATTGATTTTACTTTTGTTGAGTTTCGAAATCCTAAAACTTCAGAAAATATTGACACATACATAGAAATGTAAATGCAAAAAAACCTGCAGGCTGTCCATTTGTATGGAATTCTTGTGGTATTTGCATGAAACGCTTTCTGGACATCTTCTCTATTGTAATAAACCTCTGCATACCTTTCAGTACACGGGTCATAACCGGTCTGCCTTACCATCTGCAAAAGCACAAATCTTAAAAAACTGTCAAAATAAACTAAAAAAAAGTCATATTATTCAAATAAAGTTGAGGAATTGAAACAATACCCGATGGGGGCGATGGGGCAACCTCATAGTTTGATGGGTGGCACTCGAATGGCTACCATCAGAGTTGTTACAAGGGGGTGCATAAATGTTGTATTGGTCGATATTACCAAATTCTTGATCCATGGCATAGCTATATAATGATTCACATTCATTTGAATTCTTTTGGTGTCTAAAATCACATGTGTTGATTAGTTGATGGTACGTTTTATCGGATATCATAGCATGACTCCACCAATATGTTACCGTTCCAAGGTTGTCATAGTAATTATCTGTCACAGCATTTCCAACCTATGATAGAATATTATTCATAAGCTTGAGTTCTATATATATATATATATATTGCTAGTGTATGTATAAGGTTAACTAACGAAAACAAGTACCATTATTCCTTTCAAATTGATGGAATGAGAATGAGAAATGGAATTGTGTCTTATAATTTGTCGCGCCAGTTGAGGAACATAGTGTCCGGCATAGCTTTCCCCTGCTATATAGACTTCACGATTCTTATAACGTGGAAACCTCTCCATCCACCGTATCACGAACTGAAGTGAATCTTCAGCTAAAGTCCATAAATCATAAGGTTAATAAGTCATTTTTATTTGATTATAAATCACCTACACAACTACCAATAAAAAGAACGCGCCCTATTTATATTTTGTTAAATGAAGAGGGTGTGGACGGGCTTGTACCAGTCCGCCGATCACCAGTGTCAAGTAGGTCCGATGAAGTGTTGCTATAAGAGAAACCAACACCAGCGGGAGTTTCAAGGAACAAGATGTTAGCCACATTGTTCCAAGAAAATTTATTCAAGTGCAAACCCGTGGCCCCTTTATTTATTCTAAAGGGGCCTATTTCTTCGGATGCACCATATGCCACAGAAGAGCATCCGGGACCTGTTAGATTGAACTTGTTAGAGCAACCTCGAATATAACATAAAGTCATAAACATCTATAAATTCTTACATAATGTATTTGAATCTCTTATAACATAAGTACAAAATTAATTTAAAAAAGTACCAATAAATTAAAATGACACATTATATAATAACCATAATTGTCTCATACTTACTTTTACCAGATTGGTCATGTACACATATAACAGATGAAAGGTTATAATGTGAACAAATGCATTTAATCATATGAAAAGATGTATCACGTTGTACAAGTGTGGCATGCATGAAATAGTAGAGAGTACAAGGAACTGTAGCTTATAATATATAGAGGTATATAGACAAATAAGTATGCAGAATAGGAATCATTACAATAAATAAGGACTATTCAAGGTTGCTTTGTAGTTTTGCATCATTGATTTTGGTAACAGAACCAGAAAATAGAAGACTGTTAAGTCTGGAATCATTTACAAAAATACATATCATTATAATTGGACTTGTTAAATTTTTGTATTTTTTGGATATAAATAACAAATCAGTTCGATCATCACACTGATGGTGACGTGGGAACGACATTGACATTAGTAAAATAAGTCGATGGTGAAGTGAAAATTGCACTAAAACTAAAATGTCTATATTTAAAGGAAAATGATAAATCATCCTAACCAAATAGCCTAATAATTCTCTTAATACGTTAAAAATGTGACATGTGATATCTTTCGAATCTTGCCCCCTGATTTTTCCGTATATCATCATCTCATAGTTAGGAGAAATATTATTACGCTGATTGGTTAAAAGGATTAATCTTTGAAATTCAGCGAGTGTAAGTGTGTAACAAGAAAGTAGTTACCTTGTATTGCAACTTTCACCAAAAATGTGCAACTTTTACATAACAAACATCCACATTACTACTTCAAATATAGATTATTTCAACTCTATAAAATTAAAAAGTTAGTATAGCAATTTACATGCAAGTTCTAAAGAACAATCATTGGTCAAAGAAATTAGGTATTATTCCATGTTTTCTTACATTACCAACATTATGCAAGTGTTTTAGTAGTTAAAATAGAAAAAAGTTAGTATTGCAATTTACATGCAAGTTCTAAAAAACAATCATTGGTCAAAGAAATTAGTTTATGATTCCCTGTTTTCAAACACTACCAACATTATGCAAGTGTATTTAACTATTTTTCAAAAAGAATAGTATATCCACTTATAGATATTGAATTTAAAAACAAAATTAATTAGTTAAAAATTATTAGTACTTGCTTCTGATGTCATGTATATATAACCTTGTTTAGAAGTAAAAACAGGGCTGAATTCTATTCTCAGATTTTACAGGTGACCAAACAGAGTAATAATTTTTAACCCTTAAAGGATATATACAAATATATATTTTCAAGATTCCCATCTTTTTTCAAGAAATTATATATATTTATTATAGCTAACTACTCATTAAATACGGTAGATACAACCATATTTCACCCTTTATTTTGTACATCATCAATTATAATTTATAACAAAAATAACTACCTCCGAAAAAAATCCATCTAAAGATAATGAACATACAAAACTCATTAATTAATAGATAAACAAGCAAAACAAAAACAAAAACATTTCATTAAGTACAAAAATATTATATTTAAGTTTAATTAACATGTAAACTATATAGTTTCAAAATCTTGTAAACAAGCAATGTAACAGTACAGTACAAGTTTTTTAAAAATAAAAAATAAAAAAGCATATACATGCATATACATACAAATATAAATATTTATGTGTGTACGTATATAAACATATATATATATATATACTAACCTCCATTGAGCCAAATGACAAGGGGTTTAGTAAGAGGATGGTTAGGGGTTTCAGTAAGCCAGTAAAAGAGGGCTCTGCCGGCGGCTTGGTTGACGGTGACATAGCCGGAAAACTGGTTGAAAGTGACGTTAGGTTGGCCAGGAAGTGATGTAATCCTGTCAGCTTCTTCTGCTTGTTGTTGTTGTTTATGAAGGTGGTGGGTTTTTTGATCATTATTAAATATTTGGTCACTTTTGGTGAGTTGAAAAAACAAGATGAAAATGATAAGAAATGAAGGAGAATTATGTAATTTTGCCATAATAGTTAGTATGGAACTTGGCTTTAATTTGCAGCCAGAGGGGGTGGGGAGGGTGCCTAAGTTTTTGTGATGAAGATGGGTTAAATAGGAGAGAAGAGGAGGAAGGATTGGGATGATATAGATTTGAATAGGAAAAAGGAAAAAATGTGATAAATAAATTTTAACAATAAACCAACTGTAGCTAGCATGCATTATACAGAATTGGAAGAGTTCATATATATGGGCTGTATTCGTATTAATGAGGCAATAAAAATGTACATGAATTGGAACAGAAGAGTTGTTGCAAGTGTGCCATAATAATTTCAAAAGGGGCTGGATTGCAGTACCAACTGTACAACCACTTACTATATAGAATTGACAAATGAATGATCCTGTGTTTTACTTCTTTTACTATACCATGTTTAATTTTCATTTTATTTGAAAAGCTTTTAAAAATATACTGTTTTTCTCTAATAGGTATTCCAGACATGTATAAATAACAACCAAAATGCCTTAGTTAATGATATATGACATACAATATGTATCACATAATAATTTTTTTTTTTAACATTCAGTCGGTATGCGACAGTGAAACTACACCGTATAATGGTTAATCTTACACGTACCCTAGACAACGAGATGTTGACCATGGACCGGTACAAGTATTCGGAAGAAAAAACTTCAAGACTTGTCATCCCTAAGGATCGAACTCAAGAACTTGGGTAAAACCTAGATCTTGATTGCTACTGCAAGTGTATCATTGATTGCTCAACTTTTATGAACCTAATCACAAACCTATAAACCTACAACTTTTCACTTTTATAAACCAAGATTGTTTATGAATCTTCACTTTTTTTAACCAATTATCACACTTTACTTTTTATGTGAGTCAAAATTTAAGAATTTTTATTTTTCCAAAACATATAATGAAAATATGCATCGATAAAAAATTATCAATTTTAAGCGTTTATAGAGTGCCAATAGAGTTGGTGGGCCATTGGTAAGGTCTTTGACCTTGAGGTGATCCACCTGAATTCGCGGGTTTCACTTCTCACATTTGTAAAAAAAAAGGTAATGGGAGAAACCTTAGTCCCGGTAGCACAATTGGATATCCATCGACCCACCCCGTTGTAGTGGTAATTAATAAGGATTTTTCGAGAGTCCTGGGTTTCATCCCAATCATACGTGTAATTTAGAATTAGGAGTAGATTAAAATGTCGTTCTAAAAAGAAAGCATTCATAAAGTGATCCTCTTTAAATGTTATATCTATATGTGTATATAATTAGAATTAGGAGTAGATTAAATTGCCGTTCTGAAAAGAAAGTATTTATAAAATGATATTTTTAAATGTTATATTTATATATGTATATAATTAAACTAGCCAGGTTTTGATGACATGGAGGAATTTGAGACAAAAAACGTCAAAATGAGGAAAAAATTCCCACATACATCACAGGAGGGAAACAAAATAACCACGACAAAATGGACAAATGGTGATATGTTATATTTACTGTATTTAACAGGAGGGATGATTCATGCAAAAAGTTACAAACCACAGACGAAATTTGTAAGAAAATCCAAAGCAGTATAGTAGGCCGTGATCTATTCAAAGCAAAATATATAGAGAGGCAGGTATTAAAGTTAAAAAGGAATAAAGAAAAAAAAACAAAAATATAAAAGCAATATATAATATAATGTTACATCAAATCAATTATCAGAACAAGGAAGGGTCTCTCCCACTACTTTACCCAGAAACACATATAAAAGCTGAACACAACAACCCCCCAGGCCGCCCAGGGTGCCCAAAATAAACACTATTTTTAATTTCCTCATTAAAACGAAATGTTGTTGTTTTAGTATGGGCGGCTTTCTTTGTATGCAACTCCTTTACATTTTTTATTAATTAATTTTGTTTTTCGTACTTCAAATATATGTGATGTAATAATTCATAATTTATGTATTCAAATAATGTTATATATAAGTTCAATATTAAAAAGAATAATCAAATGCCTCAACACATTTTTCTTTTTAAATAAAGGATTATCGATTTAATCCATCATGAGACCGAAATTAACTTAAAAGCTTTTGGTGGATGCGTCATTAGAATACCACGTGTTCAATTCGGGCGAAAGTCCTAGGCTAAATAGCTAGCATAATGATACATGTAGTTATCAAACATCAAAACAGTTTCTTAATTGATTAAAGTTATCAAATTAAACCAAGTTCATTTAATTTGTTGCTTCAGTTTTGGCCAAATTAAATGGTCACATGAAGATACGTGTGTATTTGTTTTTTACGAAAGGTCCAAGACAATCGCTAAGTTACCTGTAGAAATCATTAAGATTGGAGCCTTTCTAAAACCAAGGGATTTTCGTTAGCTTTATATATCATCTATAAATAAAATTTAATTTTTGGTTAATAATATTGTTGATTGGTACTTTTGTGACTGTCCTCAAAGTGTTACTCATGTTAGTTACTTGGTCTATCATATCTTAAATTTTTTTCAAAAGAACCAAATCGACATTTTCTTTTCATATACATATATAACTCTTTTCTTGTAGTCCATACAAATTAATTACGAGTAAGTAACTATACTTGCATTTCCATTTACCAATGAGCTAGTTAAAATTGTACCCCGATAGATATATAAAGAAAGGCAGGGGCGGAGTCAAGTCGGGAACTGGCGGGTGCTCAGCCTTCCCCAACTTGCCCAAAAAATCTTAAAGTTCTTGGCCCATTACCTATTTTTTTTTTTAATAAAACCTCCCTTATTAGATACGAGGTTTCTTTTTTCTCCCTTTAAACCTTAATACCGAAGAGATAAGAGGAGTTAAAAATAGTCAATAATTACATCTTTTACGTTTTGTAAGTATTAATTGTTAGAAGATTAGCACGGTCAAAGGTCAACAACCATAATTAATC
>JANDBE010000015.1:31010172-31020809 GCA_024320915.1 Erigeron philadelphicus
CCCTACTAATCGTCGTGCCTTCGAACGGATTGGTATGGGGTTTTCGCACATCGGATATTTGAAATAGGCAATTCTACTTCGAATGAGCTCTCTAATACAGACCCGATTAAGACAACGTATACTAGAACTTCCGCTGTCGAATACGACAAGAAGTTTTTAACGAAATTCAACATTAAAAAAATTTTTGGATACCCATATTGGCTCTAAATAAATGCATATAAAGTACTATCAGTCCAAAAGAATACTTATGTACGAGTATTTAACTATATATATTGCTGTTTTTAATTGGGCTTTATTTTCTCAATAAGGAATATCCTTCCATCTCCCACCTTTTGCATTCTCACTTTCCCCTGTATATATACTAATTAAATACATCCTCATTAATTTAACATTAAAACCCCACTTCACAGTTTCATATCTTAATTCTCGTACATGTGCTGCGTTTCATATGCAGCCTTGATCGATCGATCGAGCAACAGAAACACTCAACTAATATAAATATATTCATATTATATAATTAATTGATATGGAGTTGCATATCATAAGATTGCCATTCTTATTACTAGTAGTTACTCAAATATGTTTGTTCATCAATATCGCTACTGCGTGCTCTAACGGAACATGCAAGGTACGTACATCACCTAACTTTTCGTATATTTATTTAATTAGTCGAATTCTCTTATAGTTAATTATATAATTTGTTTACTATTTTTCTATAAAATCTTGACAAATTCATAAATGCAAGTGTAGTTGCTGGATAATTGTGAGACAGACGGAGATTGTGAGGCTGGTCTCTATTGTTTCTCATGCCCTCAAGCATTTCCGGGCTCCAAATGTGTCCGTTCAAAGGCTACGCCAGTCTTCAATCTTATGGTTAGTCCTAGCTAATTAATTGTCTCTCTTAAATTTTTTTTATTATTTTATAAATTAACTAGGTTCATGATTATATATTACGGAGTATTAGATAGATTTGATATGGGTATAAACAGAAATTTCGTACATGTTCGGTGTTCTATTAAAACGTTCGAGTTCCGCCTATGAAGAGGAATTAAAGTAGTGAAACATAGTACACGTGTTGGATTTATTATGGTGTGTTTGTTTTAGTGTGTGAAACCAGAAATGTCGTACCTTTTTTTTGTTGGCAATAATTATCGTCTGAAACTAGCCATGAATGATGTATATGAATAAAACAAAGGGGTGGTCATATTTAAGTCGTCGATGTTAACCACACAATAACAAAATATAGTAATTTTTTTCCAAACTTTATTTTAGAAAACGAAATGTAAAATGACACAAATATCGTACGATTTACTAAATTGTTTCCAAAATGCAATTTTTTAGAACTAGATTAAGGACCATTGTAGAATTCAAAAACATTTCTATGTTTATTTTTACAGTATATATCAATGGTACATTGAAATTATATTATACACCAACCAATTTCGATAGAAACAATAATAAAAGGGATAATCTCCTTCAGTTCTTGACAAAACTGGTTGTTTATTAAATTCACAAAAATGTAATCGATCATATGGTCTTTTTTAATAGTTATACTTGAAACACACTATACGATTAAGTATTCTATAAAGAAAACGAAACTCACACATATGAGTCACCTAAAAGTTTGGATAGTTGTATTCCTAATATTAAAAACTACATATTACATAACATTTTACCAAACCCCATGACTAAATCCAAATATGTATATGTTAATAACAGATATATGGTCAATAGAAGCTTAAACTACTTTATATGTCTACCTTGTTTAAGACTAATCATTTAATTATGCTATATGGTTAGACTAGAACTGGTTCAAAACAATGTTTGATATGATTGACGTACTATTTTATTCACATCTAGATTTGCTGTTATGAATATGAATGGATTGGAGGGACTTCTATTACGTGTTTTGGTTGGAGACTTTAGAAACCACAAAATCTTATTGCATATATGATGACATAATTATCATTTATAACCTACCCAGTTACAACCAAAGTCAACAAGTGGGTTAGTTGAAGCCACTCTTTTAAAGTTCTTATTGGGCTAGCCGATCTGGGCTGGGCTGGGCCAAGTTTACTTTCGATATTTGCGTTTACTACAAAGCATAAAACCAACTTATATTTGTTGTTTTTTTCTTTTTGATGTTACTATGTTTGTAACTTGAATGATTTGAAAACAGAATAACTCTCTCCCATTCAACAAATATGCTTTCTTGACGACACATAACGCCTTTGCTATCGATAATGGGACCGTGCGAGTTACTCCGACGAATCAAGAAGATAGCGTCACTCAACAGCTAAACGTATGCTACACATTTTGTTAGTTGTCTCGTTTATATCATTTCTTTTTGACTATAAGATGATCAAATACATTACTAACATGTTTCGTTTTACCATCATATTCTGTAGAATGGCGTTCGTGGTTTAATGCTTGATACGTACGACTTTGAAGATACTGTTTGGTTGTGCCATTCTTTTGGTGGAAAATGCTATGACCTCACCAAATTTGTAAGCCAATTTTTTTTCTCCTTTTGTAGTTGTAGTAGTATAAACAATTGTGCTATTTTTATTGCATTCTTAACTCTATGCAATGTGCTATATTTAATATAGGCACCAGCTATAGACACTTTGAAAGAAATTGAAGCTTTTCTATCAGCAAATCCAACAGAAATAGTGACAATCATTCTTGAAGACTATGTACATGCACCTAATGGTTTGACCACTGTCTTTACTGATGCGGGTCTGAAAAAGTACTGGTTTCCGGTGGAAAAAATGCCAAAAAATGGCCAAGATTGGCCTTTGGTTAGTGACATGGTGGCAAACAATCAAAGATTACTTGTTTTTGGCTCAAATAGTTCCAAGGAGCAGAGTGAAGGAATTGCATACCAATGGAACTACATGGTTGAAAACCAATGTGAGTTTTTATTCACTCTCTTTTATTAAATAAATTGATGTTCATATGTGATATGTCCCTTTTGTCCATCTTTTTTAAATATTGTCAAAGTTTATTCGTTTTGATTGTAGATGGGGATGGTGGAATGAAGGCAGGGGAGTGCCCGAACAGAGGAGAGTCGTCTCCAATGAACGACACAACAAAATCACTTGTTTTAGTGAACTACTTCCGTACTCTTCCTTTAAAAGTGTTGGCATGTGGTCAAAACAATGGCGACCTCATGGACATGACCAAGACTTGTCACAGTGACTCTGCCAATCGTTGGGCCAACTTCCTTGCTGTCGATTTTTACAAGGTACCAAAACATATATTGTGTCTATATACCTATATAGCGTTTAGAGTACCATGTTATATTTATATCTTTCACTTTTCATTGAATTTTTGTTTCGTTTTGTAGAGGAGTGAAGGAGGTGGAACATTTCAAGCCGTCGATTTGCTGAATGGAGAGCTTTTGTGTGGATGCAACGACGTAGATGCTTGCGTGGTAAGTTGAACCCTCGATGATCAATACTATCGAATTCACTTATAGTGTTGTTTTGAATACATTTGATTTGACAAAATTTTAGAAAGTTAATGATGAAAAGCTTGTATATTTTGCAGCCTGGAGGGGGAAGCTGTACACCCTAAAGCTTTTGATACCAAATGATATGGATACAAATTAATTATTTCTAAAATTTCTAGTTTCCCTTGAAGTTGGTAGCTATTTTGATTTTGATGCGTGTTATATTTTTGGAAACTAGAAAGTAAAAAGAAGAAAAAGTTTTTTTTTCCCACCCTTTTAACCTTAAGAAATTACAAACGATCGAGAGTTTGGGGTTCTTTTATAATGTGTATCTACTTAGACACATGTTATGAAATATTAACAAAACAAAAGATTCTTAAAAAACGATAAATTGATAGTAATCGTTTGATCTTATGTACCGAATTGATACCTATATAACCCTCGACAGGGATAATGTCAAGGTTAATCAACCTCATAAACTCAATTCTGCCTCTAGCAAGATTTGAATCCAGGTTAGACTACCCGCAATGCAACGGCGTGCATATACTACATGCATCCTAGTTATCACTGTCATATCAGTTTTTTACTCATCTTTCCTACATGCATTCTCTCTCCTCTTTTTAACTCTAACCCCTCCTTTCCACATGCAACCTTTCTCTTCCACATCATCATTTTTATTTTTATTTTGTTTTAGATTAAAAAAATTTATTTTGTAATCTTAAAAAATATTTAATACATAAATATGAAGATATATTTAAATAATAATAAACAATAAAAAAGCAAGATAAAATTTAATAAAAATTTAACTTGCATTACATAAAAAAATACATTTTCTAAAAAAAAGTAAAATCAAATATTCAAATTAAAGTAGAAGTAAGATTAAAAATCAAAATAAAACTTAATGAAACCATAACCTAAAATTAAGCATGTGGCTTTTTTTTAAAATATATATATTTAATTAATGTGGGCCTACTAATGGATGCATTTAAGTGTACTTGGTCAAGTACGTGCTTCCCCCCTCCACTTTATTATTCCAAATGCTTCCTCCACATCACCAAATGCTTACTCTTCAATTACAGCATTACTGGTAGTCTTATTTCTAGAAAATGACAGCTAGTGACCAAATATTGCTTAAAACAAAACTTTCTAAAAGTTCATATAAAAACATTATATAATCATTCATAAAGTCTACGTTTTACCATTTTTATATCAATAACCTTTAAAAATTTTAAAGTTTACACTCTTTCAATTCATTTTAATATACGCCTTGTAGATTCAAATAAGAAAAAACCAAAGCTTCAAAACTTTTTATCTTTACTACCGTATAAAACAAATCCCCCCTCTCCGTATTTGGATAGTAAATTCTACAGTACTAGTTTGGGATAAGTGGTTAACGTAAAAGCCCACAACATATTTTGGGTTTACAATCTAATAAACCCAATTGCATTTGAATTTTCCCCCTCTAGTGCTAGTGGTAATGTAATACATTTTGTAATGTAAATTTCAAACTTAGAAGTGTGAAATAAATTTTATGAGATTTTTGATGAGAAATGATTAAGAGATATATGAAAAGACAAAAATCTCTTCAAGGTTTGATATTAGCGTTTGGACGGACATACGTACATTTTCTTTTAGTTATACACTTATATTGTTATACAAGTTTTAGGTAAAATAAAATAAGTATTGAAGTAAAACAAATAAAACAATAGGTTTTTTTCCAGTGAAGATCATCGTGCATCATGAAAATTATCGTGTATCAATTGTTTCGTAAATCTTCGTGCATCAATTTAACCATGATCTATGGGTCAAGATCTTGTCTTATTTGTTTTACCTTAATACTTGTTTTATAATACTCAACCCTTTATGCATATTATTAATATATTTTAGATACATCATTAATATAAAATGGATTGATAAGGCTTTTTTGTTTAGATTATTAAAGATGGTGACAATTTTCCACTCGGATGTATGTGATCTAATTGTGGTATACTATTATCGTTTGTGAATCATTTTTTGGTCGCCTTCAAGTTTATTTTAAAAAGATTTCGAATATGAGATACACCTCCAATTTATTGATGGTTTGAAATAACATTGTATTGGTATTAGTTCTTTTACTTGATTAAATATACATATACAATGACAACAAAAAAGGCCATTACATATATGTTCTACATACATTATATGTTATTATTATGAGAAAATGGAGTATGTGGCTGTTAGACACCCAAGCTTGAGTATAAAACTACTCACATCCTAATTTTTTTAAATATATATAAATGTTTAGCCCCCATGATATTTATGGATTATAAAAACAAGATGTGAGGAGTTCTATACCCAAGTTATATGTATAACAGTCACATAAACATTAACCTCTATTATTATTAGGTTCAATAATAAGTCATACCATTATGGTATGTCATATTCCATTCCCAAGTCGTGGTAAAACAATAGAAGAAACAGTATTTTATCCATCTTCTATAAAGTATGACAAGATGAAATGAACATTACCGATCATTTTTATAAAGGGGTTAATATTAGTATCATTTTCATTTATAAATTAATAATCATAACGATGCATTACTAATTTGTTCAATTAGCTGTAAATTTCATGTATGTATTAAAAGAAGAAAAAAAAAACCTCAAAAGAATAAAATAAGAGCCCTCTTTGTAACGAGTGCTCAATGAACATGGGAGGAAAAAAACGAATACTAGGGAGTACAAAACCAATATAGCAATAGGTAAAGTAAAACATTAATTTCGGTCACCGGTCATTTAACTTCCTACAAAACATGGTTTCATTGTTTGTTGATTTCCATTTTTAGCTCATCAACATTGCAATCTATTCGATCCTTAAACTTTCCGATCACCACCACCACCGTACGTGAAAATTATATTCTAGGCAACCCACGATATTATTCCCAATCATTTTTAACAAAAAGAACAATATCATATAAAATACGAAATCGTCGTCTTAGTTAGATCATCGGATGAATTAACGACCACCCAATAAGGTGGTCTATTGTTGGGGATGTCCGACATTGTAAAACAAATCCTTGCAAAACCTATACAATTAGCAGACCAAGTCATAAAGACAGCAGAAACCGTTTGTTCATTTAAAGACAATTGTGCCGAGATCAAAACCAAGACCGAAAAGCTTGCAGCCCTCCTTCGACAATTCGCACGTGTCAGCAACAACCTCTACGAACGACCTACGCGTCGCATCATTGATGAAACCGAACAAGTTCTTGAAAAAACATTACATCTTGTTTTAAAATGCACCCGAAATGGGCTAAGACGGGTGTTTAAGATTATTCCCAATGCCATCTTTCACAGAACATGTCAGCAACTTGAAAATTCGATAGGAGATGTGTCGTGGCTCCTTCGTGTATCCACGCCTTCTTTTGATCGTGATGATGAGTATCTTGGGTTGCCCCCAATCGCGTCTAACGAGCCTACATTGTGTCTTATTTGGGAGCAAATCGCGATCCTGTATTCGGGTACGTTAGAGGAACGAGCTGAAGGGGCGACGTCGCTTGTTTCATTAGCAAGAGATAATGAAAGATATGGAAAATTAATTATTGAAGAAGGAGGCGTTCCTCCGCTTTTGAAACTTGCTAAAGAAGGAGACGAGGATGGACAAGAGAACGCGGCCCGAGCCATTGGGTTACTTGGTCGCGATCAGGAAAGCGTACAACACATAATAAACGCGGGTGTTTGTGCTATATTTGCAAAGATTTTGAAATTTTCTCACATGAAAGTACAACTAGTCGCGGCGTGGTCTGTCTCTGAATTGGTTGCTAACCACCCGAACTGTCAAGAACATTTTTTGCAAAACAATGTTATCCGGTTGCTTGTTGGTCATTTAGCGTTTGAAACGATTCAGGAACATAGTAGATACGCGATTGCTAACAAGCAAAATATGTCCCTTCATACCGTCGTTATGGCTAATACCGACCCAAAAGGTGTCAAAAATGGAGACGAGAACCATGAAAAAGGCCTAGTTCCACGAGGTCTAAGAACAAATGATATGCAGAATATAGTAACTAACACCATGGCCGAGAAATCTGGCAAGAAAAGTCGGAATGGCAGGTCAAAGAACTACAGAAACGATAGAAAACAAATCGCGTTGGTTGGGGTAAGTATTAAAGCGAGAGAATTAGAAGATCCAAGAACTAAAGCTCAAATGAAGGCGATGGCAGCTCGAGCCTTATGGCATCTTTGTGCGAGAAACGTTGTGATTTGTAAAAGTATTACTGAGTCGCGGGCACTTCTTTGCTTCGCGGTACTTTTGGAAAAGGGTGAGTACGAAATACAATATAACTCGGCCATGGCCTTGACAGAAATAACCGCGGTAGCAGAACAACACGTTGAGCTAAGACATTCAGGCTTCAAGCCAACATCCCCTGCAGCCCGGGCTGTTGTAGACCAGTTTCTCAAAATCATCAAAAATGCAAACTCGGACTTTCTGATACCAAGTATCCGAGCAATCGGTCACTTGGCAAGAACGTTTCGTGCAACTGAAACACGAATCATTCCTCCTGTAGTACGACTCCTAGACAACATGGAAACAGAAGTTTCAGTAGAAGCCGCAATCACATTAACTAAGTTCGCGTGCCCTGATAACTTCTTACACGTAAATCATTGTAAAACGATAATAGATGAAGGCGGATCGAAACACTTGATCCAACTAACGTATTTTGGGGAACATCTGATTCAAAGTCCGGCTTTGATTCTTCTTTGTTACCTTGCAATGCATGTACCTGATAGCGAGACACTAGCTCAAGACGAAGTGCTTGTAGTACTCGAATGGGCGTTGAAACAAGGCCATTTTACGCAGGATTCGTCGCTAGAAACACTTATCAGCGAGGCGAAACAAAGATTGGAGATCTATCAATCTAGAAATACAAGAGGATCGTGGATGCGATAACATGTGATATACTTGCCATTCCGACATCTTAATTCTTTTTGTAGGGTAAATAATGTTTTAGAGGGAATACTAGTTTTAATTAGATATGAATATAGTGTAAGTCTAGTACGGAAATTTCAATTTACATTGTGAATGTATATCAATTACAAAGATTTTGATATTACTGTCTCTAAAAATTTTAGTAAATCATTGTTCTGTTACCTGTCTTATGAAAGCCTAGCACTCATAGTCGTAAACATACGGGTTTCGGGGTTTTTATAAATAACAACTGACATTATAAACATAAAAAAATATAAATATAAATTAGTGCCACTGTTAAAAATGGACCCGAAACTAGGGTCAGGTTTGCCCCTCCATGGCCGCCCTTGCATCTCAACACAATTTGAGTAGGTGAAATCCGAACTTTTGGTTCACGATTATCATTCCTACATCTTGCTGACCCACCACTGGATTCCTTCATCTTTGGCTTCGATTCCGTAGATGTATGAGGTTGGCATTCTAGGGTTAATTATCCTTTTCATGCCTTTTCCATTTGTTCTAAAACTGATATGCTTATTTATATAGTTCAGTGTTTTGAGAGTTTGGTGATCAATTGTCTTTTTAGTTTTGGGTCATTTTATTATCATGGTTTCAATTCGACCCTTTGACCTTGCTATTGTTAGCTTCAAGATCAAAATTAATGGCTTGTGGGTTGCGATTTAACTTCTGTAGTTTGAGTGTCATGTAAAAAAATTTGTGTTTAAGTTAGTATGCATTTTATTGGTTCATGGTTTAAAATTGTTAGTTTCTTGATTCGTCTGTCAATTTTCATGTTGTTTAAAGTTGAGAAATGCTAATGGTAAAAACAAATTATAAACACAAATTTACAAACCGACTTTTTAAATCAATTAAAATAATTTTTTTTCCTTTTCATGTTTATCCCTTCCTATTAGTAATAGAATGTAGTTTATAGGGTTTAAGGTGGTATTTATAGGTTTTCGGAAAGAACCCTAGCTGAATCGACTTCACCAGCGGTGCTGGTGACTTTTCCAAGCGGTGTTGGTCTTCGACATCAACACGAAAGTTGTAGATCTTTCTCTCACGTTTCCGTGGACAACTTACTCGTCAGAAACGGAGTCTGTATGAAGAAGTTATGCCCAGAATACTAACACATGGTCGTGTGCTTCATGTTGGCCTCAAATTTCCGCTTGCTAGTCTTCGTCCAAATGACTTGTGGCTTCGTCTTAAGTTTAGTTGAGTCGTTTACCTTCACTTGCACGCCTTATGAACCTATCATAACATATCATTCAATTATGTACCAAAAGTTCACAATTTCAAACTCATTTAAGAATCAAAACACGACTAAAAGATATGAGGATTAATCACGAAATGGACGCTCATCATTTTCTTTTAATTATTTTTATTTTCACTTAACCCCTTCCTTTTTTTTTATACCTTTAACATTTATAAATTAACACATACAAACTTAAAAAAAATCTAATAGATAGTTCCATTACATTATAATATAATAATAATTCGTAAATTACATAAAAAGTACCTAAAACTACTTAAACTAAAAACTACTTAAAAGTACTAAAATTACTTAAAAACAAATACTTATTAATACTAAAATACTACGAAATCTAAAAATTATATTTTGCGCGGTTTTTTGCTTTCATTGCCTCGATAGCTGTATCGACTTATACGAGCCGAGATGTGTCAAGAGCCAACATTTGCATATCTTTATGATAAGCCTTCTCTTGCTTCATCTCATACTTCTTTTGCTCCATCTTTATCCGTTTCTTGTTCATATCTAACCTATTCGTGCCAAAGTCATTGACCCTCCATCTTTGGCCGCATCTCTACGAAATGGGCGTATATAACGAGTCTGTATAGTGTCACCCTCTACCAACAGGCGAGCAAACTAATCAACCTAGGATTGTGGTGACGGTTTGGGTCATTCATATCAGGTTGGTTTGGTTTATTTGGGATTGGATATTGATAGTTTGGGTTGAAGTTGTTTGTATTCATTTTGGGAAGAAAATTGTAAAACCTAACTTCATAAAATATGGATTTTAATTTTTTTTTCAATAAACAATCATTAAATGCCGAAAGGTGCCTTTTAAAACAACATCCTTTCCTATCGGAGATATCAATCACCGTTTTGGTGTTACTTATTGTTAGTGCATGATTCTCGGTGACATGAGCATTCTAGATATGTGTTATAATTTGTGTATAATCTCAAGTCTTGTAATTATCTTGTGATTACCGTTTGTC
>JANDBE010000015.1:31023042-31041439 GCA_024320915.1 Erigeron philadelphicus
AAAGTCAATTCCTCGTAATCAGTGTTCAGACTTGTAAGGTCTAGAACACTGACCAGGACTCCAGTGGTCGATCTGGTAAGTCTGCCAGTGGGCTCCGCCACGTGTCAGTCTTCTTCTTCAGACTTCAGTCTTCGACTTCAGTAAGAATGTTCTTCAGTAGAGTAGATCGGTACTGGAGGTGAACTCCAGTGAACAATTCTGGAAAGCCTTCCAGAATCCTGTACAAGTATATGTTCACTGGACTTCCATAATTTCTGGACAAATCTTCAGGATTGCTCCAGTCTTCACATCTGGAGCATGTCCAGTAAAACTGGACCTAACAGGTTTTGTAACTGAATTGTCACGTTGCAATAGTTAGTTAAATTGTTAGTAATCCCTCAGGATTAATCGAAAAGAAGAGTTTGTCTAAAAACAATAATTTAAAGGTCATCCGTCTCGAATCCGCTCAACCATATGCTTAGATTGCACTTTAAATGAAGTTCAAATTTAAATTACGTTAATAAAATAACTGAGACTCAAACAAGGCTCCAACCTTGTACCCGTCAAGTTAAAGACATCATTTGAATCTCTTGCTTAAATTAGTTTCATTAGACCGGTACCCGAAGACATATTTTATAATTTTCCTAATCAAACAATGATTTTTGCTATTAAAGTAACAATTACATCTATCAATTGTACCCAACCGTTAAACACATTTCTCCATATTATCGATGAACGATTATCTACCTTACCCGTCAAATATTCAATCATTTGTACCCAAAAATCAAAATGAAATATATGTTGATCAATAAATACCATTAAAGGAACACATAAATCACCAACCGATTTAAGATAATTTAAAAGGAAGAAATACGTTAAGTTCTCGATATAACGTTAAATGAAATCAACATTGAATTAATAAAAGTGTGCACACTTAACAATTGTCTCATTTAATCAAGATTAATGATGAAATGATTAACCACTCATACTAAATATGAAATAAAAAATCAAATACGAAGAATTCATTATTACCGAATACAAGAAATCGAAAGCAACGAACTAAATAAACCCAATCATGATTGAGATCTTCAAAGATGATGATTCGGGTGAAAAACCTTCTTCCAAGAGCTTCAAAAACGACTGAGGTAGTTTTAGGGCTTAGAAGTTATCCAAAAAGTTACAAAAAAATGCGTCCATGTGAAAGTATATATATGATTCAGCGACTAACGACCGTTAGTGATGTTTAACGGCCATTACACAAACTAATTATCAAAAATGTGTAGCTTTAGTCTTTCCTTTTAACGCCTGTTAATTGCATGCTCGTGAGTGTCATTATAGAAACTGTAATTGCAGTTACAGAACCAATGTAAATGCCTTGATCTTTGTAACGACCATTATCCATTTGTAATGGGAGTTACGCTTTAAAACTTTAACTTTCTTCATCTTATCATCTTCGCAATTCATATGGAAGCATCCATAAGCTCATCTTATGTCATATTTAGCCATTTTCTTCCATAAAACTTGTTATAGACCTGAAACCACTCGCACATACCATAAAACATCGAAATATAGTACGAATGACTATAAAACATAACATAGATGGCATAAAACAACGCGGGAAATATATATAAAATTGAACATATCAAGGTGGTAGTGGAGTTATTTTAGATGTTAAAAGTTTAGAGTTTAAAAAGGTATAAATTAGTTCAATAATGACAAATTGGATAACATCTTATGGATCTTTCAAATGGAGGAGGTTCATTAAAAACAATTAGGTTATATTTAAACTAACTTTTGTGTAACTATTTTTAAAAATAAGAGGGTAAATTATTTTTATATAGTAGTAAAGAAGTAAAGATGATCATAAATTAAAAAAAATGAGACAAAGAAAAAAAACTTATATAATTAATGCTTTTACTCATTCTTGTAAACAATGATCTTTCTAGCACTATGATCATTACACATGGTATAATAAAAGGATGAGATTAAAATTGTACGGATGTTATTCGTTATATGTATATAGTATTAATATAAGTGAAGATGTAGAAAATAAGTTTTAAAATTATTAAAAAGTATCACAATATCTAATGTGAACAAATTAATGAATCTTGACCTTATTACATACAATAACTTATAATTGTCAATTTTAATTACATATTAAATTTAAGACTTTATCATATTTTGAGATGTTTTAAAGTTTTATATTTTTTAACACCCTTTTCATCTATTATTATATTGTAGAGATATGGATTTTTGACAATTTTTGGTTATTATTTAATATTTATATATTATACTTATTTTAAAATGGTTTTTTCATTTAAAAAATTAAAAAGAATGAACATTTATTGACTCTACAAATATGATAGTTTTAATTCAAGTAAAGTTTATTTTTATTATATTTTGATAGTATTGTTATTTTTCAAATAATAAATGTATTATTCAATGTATGATATATTTATAAAAGTAACCTGTTATATATAGAATCATATAATTTTTTACCCATGTGATAAATTTTTTTTATGTAATATAAGATATTTATGTGATATAAACAACATTGATGTTTTGATATATATGTATTTTTGATTTAACATTTGTATTTTAATCATAACAATGCTTCATAGTTGAACTTTCTTACGTACATATGGTTTTTGATGAAACTTTGTATTATGAATAATTTTTGTTTTGTTTTGTACCGAAGGGGTGAGACTCAGCGTATCACTGTTTTGTGATCACATGGACCTACATATGAAGGTTGTAGGTCACAAGTTCATAAGCTCACAAATACAAATAGATAAACTAAATCTTGTGATTCATGTGTATAGATGATAAGTTACCGGACATCATTTCCATGTAATCTGGACGGTACATGGGACAAAAGGGTTCCCAACGACTTACCTTTTTATGTTTTGTTTTGTTCATTTCATCGAAATTATCAATTCATTTAACAACGCAAAATCCTATTATTTATCATAAAAAGCACTAAACATATTGAAATTAAATTTACAAGACTAGTTAGGGGTGTACATAACACACTCAAACCAAGAAAACTTGATTTGGTTTTTCTATTTGGTTTTTCTATTCCTAATTGACACATCTTTATATAGGTTTTTTAGCACATAGCAATTAAGTTGCAATGAATGCATTATTTTCTTATAATATATCTGACTTTGTTTTTATATATATAATAACAATAAATGGGATTTTAATAATGTAAACCAACATTAATTGATGTTATTTTGTATTCATGTAGGTAAATTAATATTAAATAATAGTGTAACGGCTTATGGTCTACATCTCGTAGTCTAGAGTACGTGCAGGGCTTCATCATTATACGGTGAGGTGTTCCGTGATGTCGAATACCGACTAACTGTTAAAAAAAAAAAGAAAACTCTCAAAAACGAAACGTATATTAAATCATTTAAAGCATGAGATTGTGACATAATTAATGTAGGAATAAAGTTAATATTTCATTACTCAAATGTTGTTATATCGGAAACGTTATACTCGTAATACTATTATATTTCTCCATATCTTTAAAATTTTAATACTATTTTTTTATAGCAGTTTTCACTGGTCAATTAATTGCATGTGCATGGGCTTGGATTAGTAGGCTTCTTTTTCTTTGCGAATATCACCATCCATCACTCTTCCCTTCTCAAAGGCTTATATATAAGATTATTATTAAAACTATTATTATACATGCATACACACTACCAAAAACAAAATCTTCATCCCCGCACCCCCACCACCACTACCCACCCACCAACACATAGTCTACTCTCAAAAAGCAAGTGATATTGAAAGAGAGCCTATATCCATGGCTACTTTTACATTGATAATTGGTGGGCTTTTGGGGCTTTGGCTTTTGATTACATCTCTTTTGAAATGGAATGAAATGAAGTATAAGAAGAAAGGCTTACCTCCTGGTACCATGGGTTGGCCTCTATTTGGTGAGACCACTAACTTTCTTAAACAAGGCCCAAGCTTTATGAAAAATCAAAGAACAAGGTGTTTTTCTCTACTTTCTTTGTAAAATTCACAAAAAAGCTTCTATTTATTTATTTATGTATTTCGAAACGATTTTTGAATGTCGGTTAAATTTTAATGACTAGAGTTTGTCGGTTAAATTTTAATGACTTGAGTTATAATATTTCAAAAACTCACAAAAAAAATTTCCGAGCATGGTATAATATAGTAGACATAATAATATATGCATTAAACAGTTATATGTACAACTGTTATATACGTATATCACTTCCCTATAGTATATTAACGGATTAAAGCCAGGAGCGGTACTACAGGGGGGGTAGGGGGGGCCCTTTCAAATTTAAAATTTATCATGTATTTTAAAAATGTTTTCATCGATTTTTAAATTTTTTTATAGGTTCTGAACATTTTGTCCCTTTTTAAATTTATTTTTTATTAATTTTTTTATTTTGGCCCCTAATTTTTTTTTTTCCAGTAACCGCCTATGATTAAAACATCGCTCAATTCTGATCATCTTATGGGTTGTGGCGTTTTTGCTTCTAGTTAATGGGCCCAACTTAATGAAACCTTGCAAACCCCACACATCAATGTTCTCTTCATCTAGCTTTTTCTTGTCTAAGTCGTCTTCCTTTCTCGTTTACATATAAAGATTTGTGTAAACTCTTTTCTTGATCTTTTCCTATACCCCACTAATATAAGGAGTATAACATTATAAGTAGAGATAAACTTATCCATCCATAATAATGTGCATTATACAGTTATATAATTCTATGATGTAATAATTGTTTTAGATGGATAAAACTCATTTAAGTTTATCATCTCTTTTTAATTAAAACACATTGGTATTTTTTTTTTAAAGCAAGTAGTTCTCATATATTTTGTCTAGGTTGAAAATCAATTCACACCATTATTTCCGCACATTGAACATGCATAAAAAATAAGTTAAAAGATTACATTAATTTAGTCTTTAAAACTACATTTAACATGCATAAAAAATGATGTTTTTTATATTAATTAAAACTTTATTTCTTAAAGTTTATGTTATTACTTAATTGAAGTGTAAGTATTTGACTATACAAATTTTTTAATGCAACATTTATAAGAGGATAACGCCTCGGAGTTTTTTGCATGGAGATCGAAAACATATTGTGTTTACATGCCACAATTTTTTTACAAATACTTACATTAATTAATCAACTTTCTAACAACTATATTTCTCCAAAAACATATATCTGCCTCAAAATAAAGTCTTTAGTCCTTTTCTAATTAATAATGATATATATAGGTATGGAAATATATTCAAATCCCATTTATTGGGATGCCCTACAGTTGTATCAATGGATCCAGAGATGAATGCATACATCCTCATGAATGAATCTAAAGGATTTGTTCCAGGCTACCCACAATCCATGGTTGATATATTAGGAAAATCAAACATTGGTTCTGTTTATGGGGTTGATCACAAGAACATTAGAGGTTCATTTCTACAACTTATGAATCCTACCATCATCAAACACAAAATTATCCCACAGATTGATGATTTCATCAGAACCTATCTCACTACTTGGACTAATCAAGTCATTGACATTCAAGAAAAAACAGAACAGGTTTGTTTTTTTGCATTAACATTATTATAAAGACAAGTGAATAATATTATTCTATTTTAGTACAAAGTTTATTGTCTTTAGGACCTAAAGATTTCAAACTTGTCTCATCCAACTTTTGAATATTAGAATTTTCCAAAAGTATATTGACCATTTGATATTTTTGTGAAATTTACCTTGAACTACTTTGTTTCAAAATTCACATAGTTTTTAGTTTTAATAATTAACCCTTCCTTTTATTAATTCCTCTGTTTTTATTTCCCCTGTTTCCTTAGTTTCTTTATATCCGTTAACTTTTTTTCGGTTGCTTTCACAGATGACTCTTCTATTATCACTTAAACAGTTTGCCTCAACTCCATTATCAAAGGAACTCAACAATGAATTCCTTAAACTTGTGTTGGGAACTTTTTCACTTCCTATCAACCTACCATGCACAAATTACCACCGCGGCTTACATGTAAAAAAAAATAAATCCATTTTCTTTCATTAATTTCATAGTCTTGGTTGAGTAAAAGTGATTGAAATATCTAGGTGATTATGTTTGCAGGCAAGAAAGAAAATAATTAAAATTATAGAGCAATTGATTGAGGATAGAAGAAATTCGGACAAAACCCATGAAGATATGCTTAGTTTACTAATAAACAATGGTGATGAAAATCGATATAAACTGAATGATCAAGAAATAATCGATCAAGCTATCACGATTTTGTATTCAAGATATGAGACGGTATCGACTACTTCTATGATGGCTGTCAAGTATCTCCATGATCACCCAGGAGTTCTTGAAGAACTTAGAGTGAGTTCATGTTTTTTATATAGTTTTACATTAACTTGTGAATGAATTAGTAATTACTCGTAATTAATTTTAATTTTAATGAAAATTTAATTTAATATGTAATATTGTAGAAAGAACATATAGGAATCAGAGAAAAGAAAAAGCCTCAAGACCCACTTGATTGGGATGACTATAAGTCCATGAGATTCACTCGTGCGGTAGGGTATTTCTTTTCAACTAATCTATTTTTGACGAATTTAATTAAGAAATTGTTTTATATAATAGTAAAAAGTTGTGAACAATGCAGGTCATACTTGAGACATCAAGATTGGCTACAATAGTGAATGGGGTTTTGAGGAAAACTACAAAGGAAGTGGAACTCAATGGTATGTTTTCATTGACGGTAAATTTTGGGTTTTTTTTTAAATTTTTTTTTATCTCGGTGAGCATTTTTGCTTACAATAAAATTTAAATCCAAAATCATTATGTATCAAAGCTCCCCAACTAACAATTTAGCACCGAGTCAGTATTCTCAAAAGGTAATTTGTTTAGTTAATGGATGTTAAATGAATGTTTTAGTAGTAACTAAATTTAGATTCGTGTCAAATACACAGATTGTTTATGATATACGTATTCAAGATAAGATTAAATATATGTAGCCAATGAGGTTGGTGGCTCATTGGTAAGGTCTTTGACTTTGGGGGATCCACTTAGCTAAGGTTTGAGTCTCACTTCCCAATTTGTGGGGTGGATTAATAGGGATTTTTTGAGAAACCTGGGTTTCATTTTAGACATGCGGTAATTTAAGAGTAGGAGTAGATTGGAATGTCGTTCGAAAAAAAGAAAGATATTAAATATATGTAATCCATGAAAAACTGTGAAATAACAAACCGGTATTTCAAATATAAAGATTGTATTTAAAATTATGGAAGAACAAACATGTAAATTTAAATACAAATAATATAATTATAATCAAAATAACAGAATGTAATACGGAAATATTGACGAAAGCATTTTATGTGTTCGTATATCAATGTCATGCCAAGGCTTGTTGTAACAATTTTTTTGATATTACAATTAAAAAAACTCTTTATAGTATTTGTTGTATTTTATATGCAAAAGAATACTCTCATAGAAAGTTGACCTATATATAACCTTAATACAATTTTTTAAAAGTCAATAAGGATTATATTGAGAATCAATAAGTATTTGTTTTCAATGAAAGTTATGAGTTATAAATCTTTAGATATATTATATTTATTTATACATATATAATTACTACAGTATAATTTATTAAGTAATGATAATTTAAATAAGTTATATAAAGTCTTGTAGATGGATGTAATAAGTTGATGGTTTCTTATAAAGTTTTATATCTTAGAAAAATTACAATAGTGGAACTTATCATGATGTAAAAAGATTATGTATCCTACTTTCCTGGATGGAAGTCCAATTGCATCACAATGTAAAAATCTGGAAACGCTTGTAGTTAACGGCTGCCTCTCGTTTTCAATGATAATCTTTATTAAATTGGGTAAAGCCGGTTATCCTTGATACACATGTCAGATTGCTATTCGTTTACTAATCATGGGGTCAAATCTTTCAAGACACAAAGGCCAGATCATGTGGTATTGTGGTTTGTCAAAAATCAAAATAAACATACCTTTTGTTTTGGGCTTAATTGATTCCAAGACGACCCAACTTAAAAGGCCCAAGGACCAACCAATAAGCTAGCTATCCTTTTCCTTAATTTTTTTTCTTCGACTACTTGAATCTCTTTTTAAGGTTTAACATCCTTCTCCTTTGTAGTTTTACTATTGTATTGGAAAACAATGTTATATATCGAAACAAGTAATTTTTGCTTAATTTTTTTATAGGCTATATAATTCCCTGTGGATGGAGAATATATGTGTATACAAGAGAAATCAATTATGACCCATGTCTATTTCCAAATCCATATACTTTCAATCCTTGCAGATGGCTGCAGGTAATTTAGTTAGTCCATATTATTCTTCCTGCGTTTTATGTTAGTACTTCCTTTTATCTTTAATGAACAAAATAAACAAATCAATGTTACGATTTTCTAACGCAGGATGAAACCTTGGAAGCCCGAAATTACTCTTTCATGTTTGGAGGCGGCACCCGCCTTTGTCCTGGAAAGGAACTTGGCATTATTGAAATCTCGACGTTCCTTCATTATTTGGTTACTAATTACAGGTAACTCGAACACCTACAAATGTTGTTATAGGACTTATAGCTCCTTTTTGTTACAAACATCTCAATGGAGTTTTAAGATATACATTTTAAATGCTCAAATCACTACAACCGTGCAAAAAATTACTATTATTTTTTCTATATATAAAGAAACTGTTACAATATAACCTTTTTAGTTTATAAATATGCACAATTAATCCTCGAATTGTAACTTGCCGCACCTAATTTTGGTGCAGCCAACAACACATATCATTACCCCTATTTGATGCTTCTAGTGGCATGATGCTCCTCTTATAATTTCTTTTAAAAAGAAATTTAAATATTTAATTACGTGGGTATGATATGTGATGTGAAAATGTGGTAGCATGCCGATGCTAGCAGCAATTATGTTTTTCCACTATGATAATGATTTTTCAATTATTTTTGATACGATTGACCTATATTTTCTAAAACTTGTGCTGATTTTGAAAATTAATAATTTGATACAGATGGGAAGAAATAGGAGAACACAAAATAACCAAGTTTCCAAGAGTTGAAGCAATAAATGGACTACACATGAGAGTTTCTACTCGCTAATGCCAACTTCATATGTTTCATCAAATTCTTCAATAATAAGAAATAGCCGATAATAAAACCAACCCATTGGTGGAGATTTAATATTTCATACACAAGGATCATTTTTTGGTTTATTGTATTACTTGTTAAAACAAGAGATCTTAAAACAATCCTCTAGCAATATTAAGTTTTGATTAAATGGTTCTAATGAACAATTTAGAAAAAGACTTTTCTTTTAATATATATGTAGTCGTTTTTATTTAGTACTGCTTGCATTGTAATCTTGTTTTGTTTTATTAATAAATTTATCCAGTTAATTCATGTGATATATATGTAGCAACTGTTTTATTTTGCTTAGATACAATATGTTGCGTGTTGTAATACTCGGCCGATACAGCCGAGTCGGATCGTATATCGGCCGACTGACGATACGAGTTTGCCATACTCGGTATCAAAATCGGTCAACTTGGTCAAGACTCGGCCGTATAGGTCAAGACTCGGCTGTATCGGTCAAGACTCGCCTGTATCAGATCGGGTCAACCAAAGTCAAAGTTTTTAAAAAAAAAAAAAAAAAAACTTTTATCAATTATCTTAGTGTTTCTAGACAATTATGTTTAAGTTGAAAAATTATGTTATATTTAAGTTTGAAGTTTTTTATATATTTTTAATATTGCTTACACCAAAATTTCAAAAAATATAATTTTATACTTAAAAAATTCACTTTTCACTAATCCGATTCCGATGTTTAAAAAATCCGGATTCTCCCCTCATCGATCCGATCCCGATTCCTAAGTTCCGCAACCTTGATTCATATATACACTTATTTGGCTTTTATTAATACAACTTAATTTTGTAGCATAACAATTGTCATTGTAAGAATATAGTTTTTTTTTTTTAACAAGAAATATACATAGACATACGCAAAATTTTAAAGCTAATTGTTTTGACCCATCATCTTATGTGTGTGACACTTCCATTTAACAACTCCAAATGGTAGTAAACGGGCCGGTAGACGGTTTATAATTCGGTTTAGCAAAAGGATTAACATCGAACGAATGTAATTACTCACAGTGGCCCCATTGTCATGCGCTAATTATTCTAGCTAATAATATAATAATCAAATAAAGTTGTTAACAAACTTTTCTCAAAGCATTATTTTAAATATTATATGTGGAGATATTGAGGTGCATTATTGGAGGGTTTCTGAAGTCCGGATACCCGGACATTTATATAGTTTAGAAATAGGGAAAATTACCTCTTTAGACAAATAGAAGAAGGTGAGTCTTGCATTGGACATAATTTTAAAATTTTCCCAATTTAGTCAAAATAACCGTGGGATACAGTGTTAAAAATCACGGATGGACTTTAGCCAATTATAATATTACATGTACCCTTCTTCTTTTCTATCTTTTATTTTCATCTTCTCAAGTTTGCATATTCCAATCTTTCCTTGTTCTCTGTATCTCTTTTATTCCGTAAACAAAAGAAAACAACATGGAATCAATTGGATTTGTAATCTCAATTCACGTTTTGCAATCTATAATTCTAAGACTTTGTTAAAAGATATTGCTATTTTCTTTTGGAATGGGAGAAGTAATATATTGATATGATATGAACAAATTTGCAAAAGATTATGCATGCATATGAATAAGCCATTTGTTGAGAAGACGGTCATCTATTTGGTCACATTACATGAATAAAATTGGTTATGGAACAACCAAATTGATAGATACAGGATATAAAAGAACACATTGCTACTCAAACAACCTTTTAGAGCAAGTATTGCTACTCAATAATTTGAAAACTTAAATCCAATCAAGCAATGCACTTACAACTTTACAGACAAGTGGTAACTGGTAAGGTCATTTAAGGTCGTAAGGACGCTCGAAGGTTTAATTATGCTTGATTGAAACCCCAAAACACTATGACAAATCTTAGATGAACTAGTTTTTTTTGCTTTGAAACGTGGTGTTCGTTTCATTGTTTTGTTAAAGAAGAGAATTGAAGATGAGATCACAGAGGGAAAAACATCGAGAGAAGAAAAAGGAGGATAGAGAAAAACAAAAACATATGTAACATTTTGATTGGCTAGTGAATTTTTATACTGTATCACACGGCTATATTGACTAAATTGGGAAAATTTTAGAATTGTGTCCAATGCAAGACCTACCTATTTCTATTTGTCCAAAGAGGTAATTTGTAAGATAATTTGTCGTTCTAAAAAGAAAGGGTTTAAGACAACTTACATGTTAATTGTATAATTGTATAATTGATTGATCACTATATTATGATTACTCTACAAGAATTCCAATATTTGAAGTGGTATAGCACAAACACGAGGCAAAGCAATAAAGTAGGGAAATACATGCACTTGGAACAAATCCTAGCCACTGCAAGCTCCGACTCCAATGTTATCTCACTTGACTTTCGCTTTCGATTACATTTTCCTTATATAACACACTCTCTCTCATTTACTTATAACCATTAACATCTTATTTCCTCAGGGTTTTGTCCTTTTGAACAATAATAATGGCTGCTGCTGCTTCTTCAGAATTCCCTCTAAAAGATGAACTCGATATCGTCATACCCACCATTCGAAACCTCGATTTTCTTGAAATGTGGAGGCCATTCTTTCAACCATATCACTTGATCATTGTTCAAGATGGTGATCCATCTAAGACCATCAAGGTTCCTGATGGTTTTGATTATGAGCTCTATAATCGTAACGATATAAACAAAATCTTGGGACCGAAAGCTTCTTGTATTTCCTTCAAGGATTCCGCTTGTCGATGCTTTGGCTACATGGTTTCTAAGAAGAAGTATATTTACACCATTGATGATGATTGTTTTGTGAGTTTTTTTTTTCCATTACGGTTTTCTTGTTTTAAAGATCCATTAATCGCTTGGAGAGACTAAAACTTAATGAAATTATACTTCTAACATTTCAATTTCACTTGATTTGTCCTAACTGGATAGTATCGATATATAGGTTGCAAAGGACCCGACCGGGAAGGATATAGATGCACTACGACAACACATCAATAACCTCCTCCACCCTGCCACTCCTTATTTCTTCAACACCCTTTACGACCCTTTCTCAGATGGTGCAGATTTTGTCCGTGGCTACCCTTTTAGTCTCCGGGAGGGTGTTCCAACAGCTGTGTCCCATGGTCTTTGGCTCAACATCCCAGACTATGATGCACCAACACAGCTTGTCAAGCCCCGAGAGAGAAACACCAGGTACTTTGTCGAACCACTGGCCACACTCATCGATTCATGTCTTCTTTTTTGTGAAAGATGTTGGTTTGGGTTCCTTTTAGGTATGTCGATGCAGTCATGACACTTCCGAAGGGTGTATTGTTCCCTATGTGTGGAATGAACCTGGCCTTCGATCGACAACTCATCGGTCCAGCAATGTATTTTGGGCTCATGGGTGACGGTCAGCCCATTGGCCGCTACGACGACATGTGGGCTGGCTGGTGTGTCAAGGTACCTACAATACGACTCTTAAAGCAAACTAGACCTGATAACTACATTCTACTAAAAATGTGTTGGTTTTGTAGGTTATATGTGACCACTTGGGGCTCGGGATCAAGACAGGGTTACCGTACATTTGGCACAGTAAGGCAAGCAACCCATTTGTGAACCTAAAAAAGGAATACAAAGGAATATTCTGGCAAGAAGAGATGATACCGTTCTTCCAAGACGCCATTCTTCCAAAAGATTGCACCACAGTACAGTCTTGCTACAAAGAATTAGCAAAACAGGTAAAAGATAAACTCGGGAAAATCGACCCTTACTTTGTCAAGCTCGGGGACGCCATGGTTACATGGATCGATGCTTGGGACGAGCTCAATCCACCCGCTAAAGCAGCTAATAGCAAGTGAAGAGGAGTACACATGTATACAGAGAACATCATTTTGGACAACCAGGATATAATAAAAGATGGTTTACATTCATCGTTTTTGCTCCTTTGACTCTCCAGTGACCTAGTTGTATCAATTGACACCTGTGTGGTCGCACTTAACTTCTAACATTAGTGTTTGTAATATTATAAAGTTTTTGACTTCCGAAAAAACAAGGGTTCCCTCAATAAGAACTGTAATACAAAATTGAAACTAGAACCACAAAACTTCAAGATTTCTATAACTCCAATATAGAAGTTGCACCCATAAATAAATAACACGTCATACCAGAGGCACGCCGATTCACCGAGCTTCTAATCATCACTTTTTAATGAAATGGATGTCGAATCTTCTGTCTTTTTACGCTTTGCTTGGGGCTCTTCATCTTCTGGTTCACCATTATTAAGAACTTCGTTGACTGCCTCTGGTCCCAATAATGAGACATGTTTGCTGGTTATAGTGCGGCCCGCCCTAAGTTTTGGGCCCCAGTGTCTTTCGGGGTTCGGAAGAAAACGTGCAACTTTTTTGGCTTGAGCTTTGCTAAGAGATGCAACTGCTCGTGCAAAATTAGCCTAATGGACAGAACAAATTGTAGAAACATACAAAGATTAAGAAAATGATAGATACTAGATGCAAATAAAAGGACAATTCAAAGTGAGGTGTAAGATACCTGAAGAACAGGTTCTTTGGCAAGGATCACACTTCCGGACTGATCAGGTGACTGCTCCTTCACAGGATGATTTTTAACCTTGGTAAAAATAGAAATAACATACGACCAGACGGTGTCAATGATGCTTTCTTGAATGATGAATGATTGTAACCAAACTGTAGCCAAAATAAAAGGCACTCACCCAACAACGCATGATATCCCATATGACGTCCATCGGAGCATCGGATTTTAACCCCAATGGGTTTACGTGAGTTCCAGAGATACGATATCCGGCATTTAACACGGCGGACCTGAATATTACTGCAGACGGGGACGTGCACTTAAGGGTTCCACATAGATTATGCAAACTCAAGAAAAGAGGAACATCGGGCAATTCCTGAATGTTAAGCATGCATTGCGTAATTAAATTACAAGAAGCAAAATTTAACTTGAATACTAAACAGATCAAATAAGTTATAGTGGGTGAAATCCAATTAACATGCAAGATGGAAAACCAATTTGTAGCCAAATGATATACTTGTACAAGCTCAGTTTAGAATGATATCCAACACCATTTTAAAGATTTTTATTATAGGCAAAATTAACTCTACCTCAGAAATTGTTGTCAGAACAGCAGAAATCCGACCAAAAGCAGGATAGCGATTCTTCATAGCTTTCACATCTGCTAATATGGATGCCACCCAATCTTGATCATGGATGGGAGCAGACCAAATGGGTCCACCCATGCTATATCTCTTGCCACAATCACTGCACTCTTGCGGTACGACGGGGCCAAAACCAGGAAGATATCTTACACTCGTGTTCTTCAATAGAAGATATGAAAGGGAAACAAAATAAAGTTAGTTGCAGCAAATTCAAGGTTAACAAAATGGCTAACTACCCTATCTAAACGTTAAGGATGCATACCTTTGATACAGTCCTACCAATTGGCTGGAGATGGAAGGAATCACAACCAACACACTGATATACGTATGAGAGCTTAAGTGGTGTATTCTTCATTGCACTTGCTGAACTGCATTTATTTCAAAGGTCAGTAAATGCTACAAATGTGACAATTTAGTAACTAATGGGTAAAAGCACAAGAGATACTTACGAGTAGATACGAACAAATACACGAACATAGAAGTCCATCTGAACAGATAAAACAGGAACAATATACCGCTTGTACCGATTTGCATGGCCCTGCACACAAGAAAGGAAGCAATGTCATTTAACAACGTAGCTACGACTCTACAACTACCACGGAATAAAATCAAGATTTATCTGATACAATAGCTTTTTACTTATATCAGCCAAGTAAACTGTATATAGTTGGCTTTCCAAAACCGACTGAAACATTTTATTAAAATGTTTCATCTTGTACTGAACTCAATTACGTGCCAAAGTCAATTCTATGTATGACTAAAGACAGTTTGAAATATAAAACTAAATGAAAACAATTTGATTTGTTTGGTTTTAACTTTTAAGGCAATACCACCAAACCCTTCTCCCAAGTCCCAAAAAGCATCTAAATAAAACATTGAAAAAGCAAAATATATAGTGTTTGAAAGCAAAAAGATTTTCTAAAGTATTACCTCAATGCATGCAAGGACAATCCGCAACGCCATTTCATGACAGTATTTTCCTCTCAAAGGGTACGAACCATATCTAGCTCAAGAATTAGCATAAGATGACCACTTAAAAAATCTGACATTATTATATAATATGAAGTATAATTCTTCAAAAATCAAAAACAATATCTATGCTTACTTAGAATAGCAGACTTCTCCGTTGCTTCCACATAGAACTGCCATATCAGTTGCCGTACACATTAGCAGCCCACCATCAGCAATTGATTGGACTGCAGAGTCCAGGAATACGGACGGTGAACCATATGGATCAAGATCAACCTGAAATTAAATAAATGATGGTTCTAATAAATAATAGGTTTACAGATCATTATTGATGAATAGATTAATAGATATATATATGTTCGCATGTGCTTTTTAAAAAATTATTATAACGATTTAACCTATAGAGGTACAAATTATCAACTGTAATAAAAAAAGAAGAGATGGTGCTTGGACATACTCAACTTAATTACTGTAGTTGTAATTTGTTTCAATGTGAAGTAATTTTATTTTACCCTTGTTATCGAAATTTCTGGCAGCTAGTAAAAAGCTAATTATTTATTGTCTTGATAGTCAAATAATCAGAAAGTATATATGTTTATTTACACATTAAAAGTAGATTATAGCAAAACAAAATCATATAGTCCAATTTCCAGACGAAAATCCAAACTATCATATATGCATAGTAATTCACTTGCTACTTAAAGTCATACCGCATCAAATTCCTTAGGATGAGTAAGCATATAGACTCGAGCATCAGCAAGATTAGATTCAACCTTTGCACTCGCCACTGAACCATTGAATTTAATGTTTCTTTGACAAGCTTCCACAGATGCTGCACAAAAAACATAACATATATCACAATGCAAAAAAATGGCACCATATTTTTGATACATATACTTGTTCGAAGATTCAACACCATGAGACTATATCAATGTTAGCACTACCCCTGTCCCATGATCGGATTAAATCGTTTGGATTTAAAATCCAGAACAGCAAAATTTCAAAGGTAGCACACAACAAAAGGATTAATTTTTATTTTGTTATTTTTTAAATTATATAAATGGCTTCCACATGGGTTCGTACATTTGTTCATGTTAGTATAAACAGAAAACACCATGATCCACCTTTATCGTTGTCCAGTGCCACAACTTGTCCAATCCCTTCAATTTCTCGTGCATATCTAAGAGCTCTTAATCCACTAGCTGACAGAGCCTACCAAGTAAAAGAAAAAATTACATCAACTAAAGAATAAAATACACAATAGATAAGCTTGAGTTGTCACGTAACAAAGCAGTACATGGAAAATACAATAAACACGTGAGAACCTCAAGAACTCTTGGTGGTTTCAGTTCTCTGTGGCCTTTTCCCTCTAATGCTTTCTCAGGTTCATCACCATTGCTACATGGTTCACCCTCAGGTATCTCCTCTGAAGGGTCAACTTCACCATGGGAGCTTCCATTTTGTGTGATAAGCTCAACTGGAGCTTCTGATTCAGGAGCATTATTTTCTGATACTTTCGAACCCTTTTTTGCTCTTTTCGACAACAGTACTTCGTGTTCTTCTTTCCGTTTTGTAATAAATGTCCTCAATACAGCAATCGACATGTCTCTGTTGTTGACCTGGTAATCATAAACGTGTGGTGTCACAACTATGTAGCCTCTAATCTTTTTACTCGACTTTATATAACTTCACATTTATGTATAGCTAATCTTACAAAGTTCGTTAAATATTATTGAACTTCACAACATTGAAAATAACCACATTCAACTTTATAAAAGATAAGACAAGTGCAAACATTTAAGCAATAATATAGTACGAAAATCTTGAAGGTACCGGGCTAGTGTTGTAGAGAGAAAAAAAAAAGGTTACCATGTTTGGCATCTTCGAGCCCATTAAACTTTAGGTTTAGGATAACCGCAAAGGTGTACAAGTATGAACAGCACAGGAATAGAGAAAAATAACTTGCTAAAGATATAGAAGCAAAGAATATAACATCATAGCACATAAAAAATCTGTACATGTAGTTATATGTTATGGTTATTGCAGTTAAAAGAAAAATCAGTATATGATAGAGTAGTCATCACAATTTGACTTAATATCAAAAAAGTAAGTACTAAAAATTTCAGAAAACATCCCAAAAAGAAAAAAAAGATGCTAATTTCATGAGGCAGATGAACTATTATGTATGTAAAGAAGCAGTTAGTAACCGTTTGTCATAATTTAACTAAATTAAAACACCTCAAATCCCTCAATCAAACCTCATGTCCTCATCAGGTGAATAATAACTTTATCGAACATGCCATCGCACTTGATGCATTCTTGAACGAAATGAGGTGTGCATTGAAGCTGAGCAACGATTAACTTCCTGCATATCTGTTCCTTTAACTAACTTATACTAATATGACTAATAATTATCTAATTCTAATCATTCAAGTCACAACATTTTGTTCAAACGAAACATCCAAACACCCGCTTAACAACTTCCCTAAGTGGCTAGCAGAACTAGGTTTGGAAACCATTAAAAACGAACCTAAACCGAATAAATCTTCTAATGGGTAAGATGGTATTTGGCATTTTTCTTATTTAAAGAAATATATAAACTTCTCTAATATTGAAATATTCAATGAAACTTCCTAATTCTTACACCAAACAACAAAAAGCAACAAACTTTAGCAATAAAGATACAAAATAAATCATGCCCATAACATATTTTCAAAATTTACATCCTTAAAGTCATAAAGTTCAGAAATTTATGATAAATAATTCAAAAAAGATATAAAATTTGACCTGGGCTTTATTGTAAAAGACTTTATTCTTCTTGTGCATTAAAATCTCAGCTTCACCTTCTTTGATAATGGCGTAATCATTCATATCAAACGGTGTCGTTTTATTATTATTATTAATTTGAAACTTTGTTGTTTCTTCCCCTGTTTTTGTCTCCTCGACGTTGCCCATTTATGATATTCTTTTCTAGCTGAGAATGGCGGCAGCGGCGGCGGCGGGAGATTGGGGAAAGTGGTGACGTTTATTTATTTTAGTTTTGTTTTTTTGGTAAAAGATTGTTTGGAAAGTAGTAAAAGTATGATGTGAATATG
>JANDBE010000015.1:31049854-31064981 GCA_024320915.1 Erigeron philadelphicus
CTTAATTTAGCAGCTCTTTCCAAAAGGCGTGAATGTAAGTAAAAAACATCCCCCGGATAAGCTTCGCGTCCAGGTGGCCCTTTAATGGGATTGACAAATGGTCATGCGTTGCGTCAGTGTGACGATGACGACGGAAGGTGGTGGTGGTGGTGGTAGAGATGTGAGTACTAATGTAAAGCTAGGGAGTGTTATAATTAATTTAAAGGTATAAAGACATATATTGTAATAATTTCATTAAGGGTATTACAGATATCGTAGGTAAAAATGTTTAATTGGTGATGAAAAAAGGGTAATTTTGAGGTTATTAATTATAGTTGAAATAAATTATAGGGAGCAAGTGTTTTATAAAGTAATATATATATAAATGATACCTTTGGTTGATGCAGACGAAACCGAGAGATAAAATCGTACATGTTGATTCAAAAGAATACCTGAAACAAGTCTCATGTTTAATTTTAAAATTATGATATGTTATGAAAATACAAACTAACAAACACCTGTGATGGGAGAGAAATGTGTTATCATATCCTTGATAAGTGAATAGTAATAGTCTCCCATTATTACATACATAAATAATGAAACAAACTTTCTAATGAGCCAAAAAAACAAAAAGTTATAGAAAAAAGAAAGTCCAAAAACATCGAAATAATGCATAAAAGTTAAATAACTCATAAAAAATATCGTTTCTTTTGGCTCGGATGTTGACCCAATTCATTATAGGCTGTTCGTAGAAATGTGTTCCTCATTTCAACGATCATTTCAACTGGTAAAATGAGATATCTTTAATAAATCTTTTGTTTTTAAACAAATAATAGTTTCCTAGCTTATCTACACGCCTGCAATTTGGGCTGAAAATAGATTCCAAATTTGCCATCTACACCCCACAAGTTGTGTAAATGTATATTTGCATGGTTTGGCATGGAAAATTATTACAACAAATATATTATTTATTAACACTTATTTTTTTGCATTTTTTAAAAATATTAAGATAATTGTTAATTTATTTACACTTATAAATGTATAAATATAGCTCACATTTGAAAGTATAAATAAAGTTAAAGAATCAAATCTTATCACAGTTATATATGTAGAAATAAAAATTCACATTTTCAAATGTTTAAAAATATATAATTCTTTACACTTAAAAATGTGAAAGTGTAAATAAAGTTAAAGAATCAAATCTTATCACAATTATATATGTAGAAATAAAAAGTTCACATTTTCAAGTGTTTATAAAGATATAATTGTTCACACTTAAAAGTGTGGAAGTAATTTGTGACACTAAATTTCCTCACACAAGAGGAAGTGTGAGGAATTTGAGTGTGACAAACTAGCTCTTACACATTTAAGTGTAAAAATGTTTCACAATTTTTCACACTTTTAAGTGTGAATATTTTGTTTATACATTTATACTTATGAAAAAAGTATGACTTTTTTAGTTTTTCATAATTTCAAATGTGAATATTTTTTATATAATTTAAAATGTGAACAAATTAATATATACTTTTACACTCTTTAAAAATACGAGAAAATAAATGTGAGTACTTTATATTTTTGTTATAGTGAATGGGAGGAGACATGACATGTACCATTGGTTTAACCAATTTGGTTACAACTTACCATCATGCAAAAGTGGACAGTTTACAAAATCAACCATATTTGAGTTGACATTTGATTAGTTGGATTTTTTTCAATATATAGTTATTTATTAGTCGGGCCATAAACTTCGACTTGGGGTCATGAGAATTTAAATGTTCATGTAAATTTAAGAAATAAAGGGCCCTAGTCCTTTATAAATACGTGAAGAATTTGTTCGAATGTATATTTAATTATCTTTTAAGAAGAAAAAAATAAACATATACTATTATTCCTGAAGAGCATTGTGAGCACATGTCATATGCAACCACAAGCTTTATTTGTCATGACGAAAGATATATATTCGACCAAGCGGGGTGAAAGTGGACAAGACCAACAGCCAATGAAAACCTCTTATATCTTAAGTTGCCCGACAAGATTACAACAGACTTTATATCCAAAATTGCTTTAGCTGAGTAGCTGACCTTATTGCCTTTTTGAATCAACCTTAATATTGATGTGACACCAATGCTATTAGGAGGCGTTTTAACCATTTACCATTACAATATAACAAAAGGGACTAACAAAGTAAGAGGACGAAACAGAAAGAAAAAAAAAACAGATTTTTCTCCACTGTTTCTCATGGTACAACAGCCAAAGTTACATACTGCCGAACTTGTCTCTGCATGAAAAGTGTCATGAGAACGTACTGAGTAACATTAATAATTCTTGCTTGTGTTAATCGGAATTCATGTTTGTTGTCTTTGGATTTCGTTGGGTGTGTTTCTAGCTTGGTCTAACAATGAGCCCGTTAGCAACAAACCAACTGATGAGTTAACTGCTATTTTAATGTGGTCATTAAACCAAGGATAAACACTAATAAAGTTCAACGCGTTCGTGTCTACGCATATTTGTTTAAAAAATCTTTTAGCCCATAAATTTGAGTGGTATCCTAGCCCTCTCATAAAGGTCTTGGGTGTAGGGAGACCCAGCTTCAAATCCTGAAGGTGCAAGGTTTACTCCTATTAATTGTTATGTATTAATAAGAGGTTTTCCTCCCTTTGTAGTTCCCTAAAAGTTCAAATGATATCCAGCCCAAAAGACGTAGAGGCTGATAAGTGAGACGAATAAGCTCCGGCCATTCGAAGTTTAATAAAAAACCCATTCTCTACACGCAACACGCTTGCTGATGTAGACATATATATTGTGGAAGAAATTTCTCTACTACATAATACATGGGCACATAGATGTCATCCTTTTGATCGTGATAAAATATTCCATAAAGTTGTGCATAGATAGCAATTTGAAGAACAAATGAGATGTATTTATTAACAAGAACAAGAAGTAACCATTATTTATGGAAATTCCTATTGAGAATGATGCGAAGGTTTCCACAAAGTACTTGTCGGTTGAACTATGGAGACATGAATTGATTATCCTCACCACACATTTAGAAGCTAAAGATTAAAATAAAATGATTGATGGGAGTTCATCTCTAACTCAAAGTAAGGCGCGCTTATCCAAATCGTGAGTTAATTTTATCGTAAGGCGGAGATAGATTCACAACATATTTTTGTTATTTACAACAAATCGTGATTTAAGCAGTTGTACATTGTCAAGTAACTTGTGTGTGTTTATTATAGATGACAACAATATGTACTGAGTTTATCACCACCCTTTCGCATATGATATTGTATATTTTAATGTAATTGGCTTAGATCAATAATGTCATAATAATACATCATGTAGAATTGGAGGTGCGAAGTGCACGCCTATATGAATTATTATGACCTTAGGGGCAGCCTCTGGCAGGGTCCAAGGGGCGGAGCCCCTGGCTGGGGTCGAGCTGCCAGGTCAACTTGAAAATTTTTTATTTCCGTTAAATTACTGTGTTAAAAACGCCCCAGAAATAAATTTTCAGAACTAAAAGGGGCTGTTTTGGCAAATTCGAAAATAAGACGAATAAACGCTCCATAATATTCCCTCTGGTCGAATTTTATTTTCTCTCTGGTTCTGTTCTCTCTCAAATAACAACGCACAACATATTTTGAATTATCTGAATTGTATTCTATTGAATAATTTGGGTGAACCGTCAAATTGATTTATTCTGAAAGTAATTATACACCTTTCAGAGTTTGATTTTATCCGGTTATCTGTTGTTATCGTGAAATTTCCCAACATATAGTATTGACATATATTGATTGACGCACTTGAGTGCCATGTTGTATAGTCAGTTTAGCTTTTAGCTAGTCTCCCTGAACTTCATTATTATACTCATATAAAATCTAATCAGGGTAAGCCTTTTATCAAAAGATATTAAAGTAAATTACGATCATTTATGTATTTTTGTTTTTCCTTTTTACATGAAGCATTCCTAGTGTGGTTAATAATAACAATAAGTATTATTGTGGTGGCGATTTTCATCCTAAACTAGTTCTTTTTAAAAAAATTTACGAGTTAGCAAGAACTAGTTGTTAATAATACAAGTGACCAAGTCACCAACATAATTACTTCTCTTTCAATTTCATTTCATTGATACAAGTAGCCAAATTTGATTGTACTCTCTACCATCATCATCCCCATCAATTTCATTTCATTGATATCATGTGGCCAAGTTTGATGTTGGCGGGTTTAAATAGCTTGTCTTCCCCCATTCTTAATAAATTGTTTATTATTCTCATCCTAGTTGATTACCAACTTGCTTTCAAAACTAACTTATCATCATCATAACCCAACTGGATTCTGGTATGCAATTGATCGATACGTGTTTCTTTTACAAACATTTTGTTTTCGATTTTTATCTACATGCATCTATATCTATGTTACATTATTAAATATATGATCCTATTAAATTTCCAAATTTCCAAATTTTCAAATTTATTCACTATTCTAAACATCTATATTTAATTTTTACTCTTTATAAGTAAAGAACACATTTTGTTTCAATTACTTAAATCAAGCTCATTATGTAAGTTATCCACCTCAGCACATATATATAGTTTGATATTGATTAAATAAAAGGCCCATAATTTTGAATTTACACTCTTTATTTAATTATTTTACAATCTTCGTCTGATTAAAATTTCACAGTCCTAACATTTTATTTGATGTTATCATATTTATTTAATATTCTAACGATTTATTTTCCGTAAAAGATAAAATAAAATAATAATGAATAGTTATTTACTTATATATTTAGAAAATATTAAATATTTTATTCAACTTCTATTTTTAATTTTAAATCACAAATAACCAACCATTAGTTTATTACTAATATTTTAAGTTTCAACATAGATTACTTAATCTTTAAAATAACTACTTAACCCTTAAAATAACTACTTATATATA
Organism: Erigeron philadelphicus; assembly: GCA_024320915.1. Taxonomy (NCBI): domain Eukaryota; kingdom Viridiplantae; phylum Streptophyta; class Magnoliopsida; order Asterales; family Asteraceae; genus Erigeron; species Erigeron philadelphicus. The sequence goes on from JANDBE010000015.1 coordinate 31,054,778, forward strand.
TTATCCAAATTACATGATTTACTTTTACATTAATAGATCGCATGTTGCCGTCACCACCATTCATCACCGTTGTATTGCGTGATACTCCATTAGTTTTGATTAATTCGTTTTTATCTTGGTTAGTATCTCAAGAATTTGATTCCAACAAATTGATCAAGGCACGACATTCACTCTATGGTGCTAAGCAAAGCTCAAATCAAAATCGATGTCATATCTTGACAAATTTTTTAATTGGGATGCCAATTGAGCTCGTCTCAATGAACAGTCGGGCTAAATCATAGTTTCCAATATATAGCTCAAAAGTCTCCATTAGCTAGCTAGAGTTACGATTAAACAATAAAAGGTTAATTCCAGAACTAAAATACCATACAGTTAGTGCCAAAACTGTTTTTATCAAATTATTAAACCGAAATTGATATGTATCGTATGGTGCCATCGTTACCAGTTATGATTCGGTACCAGATTGTGAGTACCGAATTTCTCTCATCCTAGATGATTATTATTAGTATTCGTACAAATATATTTTTGAAATTTCATTAACAAACACATAAAACTCCCTTTCTAATTTAAGGATAACTTCAACAATTTCCCATCTTTCCCGCTTATAGAATTTTTGGAAGCCATAAAGTTTGATAATGATGGTCATATAACAAATTCCATCGACACGAAAAGAAAATAATTCGACGAATTCTAGAAGCCTTTTGAAGTCATAATATCTTAGTTAGTACCACTAATACAGATTAAGACTAATCTCTTTTTCAAAAACGTGTAATCTAGCTTATTGTGTACCTAAAATGCCATGAAAAAAAAAAAAAAAACATCGGATAGTTTCCAACCGTCGATTATTAATCATCAATTTACTGCAAATCCACGTAATTAGTAACATACCTTTCAAACGGTTTTAGTTTGAATGGGAAGTACTAAGTACTTGGCTCTTCAAAAAGAAAACAGACCAAATTCAATTCATCTTTGACACAGAATCAAATAAAGTAATCTACATTTCAACATCTAAAAATATAATAATACTAATAATTCCCTTTCTACATCGGGAAAGCTTTTTAGTTCTGATTAATATATAGTTTAGGTGTTCCACATCAGTGTCCAAATATGCATATTATCACTTAAACTAATCACCCTAACCATTAAACAATTATCTTATGTACTCTATCTAACAGGTGTCCGCGAGCTGACTCATCGCGCCTTTTCTATATTCTAATATTGATTCCACCACGGCCGAAAATAGTAACCAGAAGCTTCGATCTAGCGTTCAAAAACTCGTAAAACTTTGTTGTTATTAACATATGTTAATCAAGGATTGGATATTGGGCCGTTTTCAAGGAGACACTAACAACCACTATGTTAGTTTTTTAAGTTTATATTATTAAGACAGTGGTCTTTCTTTTAGATTCTGTGTTATCATTTGAAGATATATATGACTTAAGCTTTCTTAACTATAGTCCTCAAATAAGGAATGTTTTCTTACTACTTTGATGTTTAAGTTTTTTAAAAAGACAGACACTTGGTGGATTATAATTGGCTAGAGATAGATTTTTCGACACTTGGTGCCACACCATTTGATAGATTTTCTTATTTTATGAACTACAAAGATCCCATAGTGGATTTACAATTGAAAAGATAGCGTCATTAGGATTGTGAGGTCAGGGGGCACTAATTAAAATAATTTACTGCTGCTTGAGAAGAGCATATATAAAAAGGGGTTGTTGCAATTGTTAATAGCAATTTGTGTCACAAGAATTGGAGACAAGACAATAAGCATTTAAAAAAAAATACTACTACTCGTATCATATATATAACATATATACATATGGACGGAATGATGGGGTGGAGAATGGCGGAGGAAGGGTGGAGGAAGGGACCTTGGACACCCGCAGAGGATAAGTTGCTTATGGAGTATGTTGCATTGCACGGTGAGGGACGATGGAGCTCCGTGGCTAGTTCCACAGGTATGATCTATCAATCTATGTGTTAAATCTAGTACAGTACTAAATTGTTTTTGAGTTATATACATATAAATGTGAACTCTACCGTCTTCTATACAAATCTGCCCCTGTGCCCACGTACATGGCGGCCAACCTTTATGATCATAACGCATGTGTGTGGTTAGTAGTTATTCCATTTTTGTCCTAATTATTGAATTGATCTTTGGTTATTTTAGGATTGAAGAGGAATGGGAAGAGTTGTAGGTTAAGGTGGGTAAACTACCTAAGACCGGGGCTTAAGAAAGACCAATTGTCGCCTCAAGAGGAAGGCATCATTATCGAACTTCATGCTTTATGGGGAAACAAGTAATTACATCCATCTCTATCATCTATCAGCATTATATATCACTCGATCTCACTTGTGCTAATATACATGTCATGATCTCTAAATCATATTAATTATATGTTTTTGGTACAGATGGTCCACTATAGCTAGATACTTACCAGGAAGAACTGATAACGAGATAAAGAATTACTGGAGAACCCATTTCAAGAAGCAAAAGCCAATCATCCAAAATGAGAAAAAGCGCAAATATGAAACTCAATATAGCTACATGAACCAAGATCCACATGTTAACGAAAGAATGAATAATTCCACATCCTCTGAATCAGAAGAGAATGATACAATGATGATGACTGAACCACCGCTAGCCTCACTACAAGAAACCACTAATTATAATTACGCATGTCCATGGGCCAACGGTGAGGTTCAACAACAAAACCCATGTATGATGGCCCAAGATGTTGCACGGTGGTTGGACACCGTCACAGAAGACGGCTTATGGAGTGACTTTCTTTGGAATCTAGGCCAGGATCATTCAAACCAAGCTGTGATGGAACAATAATTTACTTCATGTTCTTGAATCATAGCCCATAGAGTTTTAAGAATGCTATATTCTCGCATTATCGAAACAATAGACATCATTTTTTTTGGGTTGTATTGTGGTAAGAATGGACACAATTAGAATTAATAAATGTTTCTTATTAACAAAATTATATTTGTCATGGAATCTTGTATGCATTTTTGGTTAAAAAAAGCACATAGCACACTAGTTGTCATATCATTTCAATTCAATGTTTCATGACATGAAAGTGATTGTAAACTCCTTGTTTCAATATAATGGTATTCAAGTTCTAGATTATAATAGGTAAAATGTTTATATAACTTTGTGCAACCCGCCATGCTGGCCATCATATGCCCATATTAGTCTAGCAAGAAGGGAACTCAAGGCATAGAAAACTTATGAGTATCGCGTTTGTCAGGCTCAACTGAGGAGTGAGGACAGCAAGTAGAAGGGGACGTTAACTTTTGGACAAAGAAATTAATTAAGAGATGGAGGAAATTCGACATGCCGGCTGAGTCGAAAGCCTCTAAAATGTCGACCAGTGGATGTCATGTTTTGGGGCGTGATGTATGTGCCAAACTGCCAATGTAAATGTTGCCAAATCAAAAGCCACGAATGTTCACAACTTGATCATTCTTTGCTCAAAGGCCCATATATGCCAATCAGAAGCCCAACTTTCTCATTTCATCTCAATATCTCATTGCCACCAGTCCACCACCAATATTATGCCATTCATATCTCAAAGATTTCATTTTTGAATTATTTTAACACAAAGTTCTATAAACTTGTTATTATTACTAATATATAAACTTTATATGAATATAAACTTTTTATTCATACACAACAATATTTTTTAATACATGAAAACTTTATATTAATACAATAAAATAAATAAATTTTGTAACCAAATATATAAAAAGACAAAAAAAAACCATATAAATATATACAATACTAGGTTTTTGGTTTTTGCGTCGTTACAAAAGCTCATATAAAATCTCAAACAAGTAACTTAATAAAACCCAATATAAAAATTTCACATAGCAGCCAAGCTCAAGTCTGGAAGCGCAACGTCAAGTCTAGAGCCTAGTAGCCTTCATAAGATAGAAGAGATATTATTATCCCCAAGCAACTAGGGAGATGGTACATCATCAAAGACTCCCAACCTAACGTTGCATTGCAAGTAATGTGAAAAGATATTTATTAAGCTTAAGTAGGTATATGTATCCGAAACTGATCCATTTTATATATAGCACCTTGTTCCATATAATAACGTCTTATGTATCCTGACCAGAGAATATTCAGTAACCTGAACAGGATTTTTCGGCAACGATGTTGCTGCGAAAAGCCCAGTTCGGATTTGACCGTCTAGTTCACATGCATACTACCACACAATGACTGCATCAATTAAAGTTGACCGTTTGACCAGACTTTCAACAGCGATCTCGGGTTACCAAATATTCCTTAATCGGGTATATGAGGGGTAAAAAAATTTATTGGCCATTAAGAAAACTAACCTATGAAATAATCATTTTCAAGACCGTGGTTGCATTTTTTCTAGAAACTCATAAATAGTTTGATACTTTGATTATTCATTCACAACAATGTGATATCAACTATCATGAATTTAAACCAAATTGATATCATCTTTAAAATCTGTACGGACAATGAGAGTATATAATAATAAATAAAACAAATCCTATGATACCGACCATTCATCAATTGACACGTGGGCTACCTATTTAAAGATGGTGACATATGTTGATTTATTTTATCTGTAAAAACTAATAATTCACATTTGACTCCAAAGTCTCATCCCCACGCGCTCACCTCCTTCATCCACTCACACGTCTCTTGTTTGCACGCGCTCCACTGCGCGTGGGATACCTTTCTTATTTAGATGGTGCTTGCTTGTGTTTCTTAAATAGGTTAAAAAGCATGAAGCTTTGAAGATGGAAACAACACCAACCCTAAATTTCATATCTGGCTATAAAAAATGAAAGAAAAATAAATCCTTTTAAAAAAACAAGTATATAAATTTCCAAATAAATCCATCTTTTTTATATAGTTTTTGCTAAAATCTTCAAGATTTTGTTTCTTGGTTGATCTTTTGTACAAAAATCATTACTTTTTGCAACAATAAATATTTTTAAAAAATACCCACTTGTTTAATTCATCTGGGAAATCCAAAAGTTTGAAACTTTAGCTGAATTTTTGAAGAAATATCAATATTTGTAATAATAATCATGGGTAGAGGAAGAGTGGAATTGAAAAGAATTGAGAATAAAATAAATAGGCAAGTAACTTTTGCAAAAAGAAGAAATGGGCTGCTTAAAAAAGCTTATGAACTCTCTGTTCTTTGTGATGCTGAAGTTGCTCTTATCATCTTCTCAAATAGAGGAAAGCTTTATGAGTTTTGCAGCACTTCCAAGTACCTAGCTTCCTTTAATTTCTTATTTGCTATGTTTTTTTGTATATATATATATATATATGTTTGTAGATCTGATATAGGATTTGTGTTTTTGATGATAATATGTTTTAATTTGATAACTTTTGTGATGTGATTTGTTACAAGGTGGATATATATACGTTGTATATATGTATGTATTTTCTAAAAAAATGTTTTTGTGGTTTGATAATATTATAAGATTTTTTTTCTTGTCTGTTTTATAGATGGAATTATTAACTAGCTAGATCTTGTCTATATGAATCTAAAATGATGTAAAATTGGGAAGTACAAAGGTTATCTATAAAAAAAAAAGAAGCAAGATACTTAGATAGTATATTTACTTTTGAGTTTGGTTTATTTTACTTGTAATGAGATTAACTTGTAATGAATAATTGTCTGTGTTGATTTACTTCAGAATCAATTAATAGTCGTGGTTTTTAAACATTGACGACATCTAAAATATTCATCTAGCTAGACCGATCTACATGATTTTTTTGGTTAAAGTCATGGACTAATGGTACCTTTGATATAAGTAGATTTAAGTAAAATTTTATGTGAAGTTTGTTGGGTAAAATTAATAAGTTGTTACGTATCTTGTTCAAAATCTTGGTGGGGATTGGAGCTTAGCTACAAGTTCCATTGAATTCATAGGCTGAAGAACAAATATTTGTTTATTGTTTTCTTGGAACCCTAACTTAAAAGCACAATTTTCAAAGATACAATGTTGTCAACAGATTTATTTGGATTATGAAATGGATTAGATAATCAGTATCCTAATTATCCACTAATCATTTCAATAAACCATAGCTAGCTAGCTATTTTTGTTTTTCATGGTTATGTTAAAGTGTTTATGTAAAAGGCTAGTTTGAGTAGAATCAAACTAGTTGTGTATTGTCCAAACTAGACTTATTGAAACATGAGTTTTTTTTTTGTTGTTGTTCATTTTTTATTTTGGAAAGGCTAAAACATGAGTTTTGATATTGAAATTTTATACTATCTTTTTATATAGCTAGCTAGGTTCTATAAAGGGTCATTTTTACCTTATCTATAGATATATTTTACAAAAGGTTATAATGTATTCGTGTAAGTTTAACATGAAGCTTTCATAGAATTGCATTGCTACAAAATATGCACATTACATGCTATATGGCTTGAGAGAATTGATGGTCAGATTGTGTTCTTTCGTAGCATAGTATTTTTGTAATACTATCGTTGCATAATTACAAAAAAATATATACTTGAACTCGCCTTTAACTTATGAGTTTACCTGTTTTTTAGAGTAGGATTTAAAAACTTAAAACAGCTTTGAGAGATCAAGAATCCGACCTGATAACTCGTTTACAAGAGACCGATATTAGTGCCAATTAAATGCTAATGGAAAATTATTCTTTGTTCTGACTAGCATGCTCAAGATGCTCGAAAGGTATCAGAATTGCACTTATAGTTCGATGGAAGTAAATCGAACAGCCAATGATGCCGAGGTATCCATTTCCGATCTTATTTCTTTATGTGATCAAAGCCCGTTTCAGATCATGTCAGTTAGAACCTTTTTTTTGGTACTTTCAAAGTATTCTAATGAGTTTCTTGTTTTATTATATAGCAAAGCAGCTATAAGGAGTACATGAAACTGAAAGCTAAATATGAATCTCTACAACAATACCAAAGGCAAGTAGCTTGTGTGTCAGCATAAGAAAGATCCTGATTCTAGACGAGAAAGTAATTAATAAGACTAACAAGAAATTAATGTTCATATCACAGGCAACTCTTTGGAGAAGATTTAGGGCCGCTGAATCTGAAAGAACTCGAGCAATTAGAGCGCCAACTTGACTCCACTCTAAGGCAAATCCGGTCCATAAGGGTAAAAGACGCCATACTTGTTTTGCCTAATCTACGAAACTATACAATGTTAACGAAGTGATTATTGTGACATAAAGCTATCAAAACTCAGATTTTGAAACACTCAACTTGTTGAAGCTAGGAATATATAAATTTTCAAATTTATCTAACTATATGTATGATCGTATGTTCAATATGCAGACCCAGTCGATGCTTGATCGCCTCTCTGATCTTCAAGTTAAGGTATTGTGCATAGTTGTAGACTTGTAGTTTCAACACTTTTGAATAACGTTGAAATACTAACGTATTAAAAATACAGGAAAGGATGTGGCTAGAAGCTAATAAAGCTTTGCAGAATAAAGTAAGAACACTGTGAATGCATATAACCATACTGATTACGGCAAAATAACTATATAAATTACTTGAATTTATTGTTTATGTTTTTTCTTAATCGCAGCTAGAAGAATTCTATGCCGAAAATCAGGCAGGGCCATCATGGGCAGGAGGTGAAAATGGCACATATGAGCAACACCATCAACACCATGAACAACATCCTCAACATGATCAAGGCTTCTTCCAGCCTCTAGACTGCAACTCCAATTTGCAAATTGGGTAATTCTTCACAACAAACTTACATACATTCTCCATTGCATATCTAAAATATATCATTTTAGTACTAGCTAGTTACTAATAAAATATATACCTATACTAAAGTGGCTGTTATTTTCTCAAACAATGTGTCAGGTTAATACACCATGAGTTATTTGATGTGTCTTTTTGGCTAATAGGATGGAACTTTGTCTCTTTTTTGGTGTTTTTTTGGTCTAAAGCTCTACTGTAGCATTTGACTAAGCAAAATGAGAATAAATTCTATTGAAAATAAAAGGGCTGAAAGGATTTTTTTTTTACCATAGTGATCATTTTCAATCCAAAGCTGTTATATATTATTGATGTTCAAATAATCAGACTTAGACAAATTAAGACTTAGACAACGAGTTACAACATAATGATTTAGCTTAAACCTACTCATGCAACTTCAAATCTACCTCAAAAAATAAAAAATATTTGATGTTACTTTCAACTTGAAAGTCAGTTTCTAACAAATCCAAATGCCCCTGGTCTTATACCGGCTACTTTTTTGTTGCGAGTTTTCTAACTGTTCATTGTCAAAGCAAGACTGTAAGTATTAAAAGGCATTTAGATACTTAACATATACTCGTAATTGCTTTATGTATGATTTGTTGGGAATTATTTCGTTAATTTCATCGATCATATATGGTCGAGTTGTCACTCTTACCAATCTTTAAAATCCAAATTTACATACAGGTATAATACAATAAGTTCAAACCAGATAGCAGCATCAACAAGTGGACAGAATGTCAATGGAATAGTCCCTGGATGGATGCTTTGACTTTGACTTTTACCAAGTCAATGAAGCTGGAAAAACTGGTCAACAAACCCTGCCCCTTTTTTTGGTGATATAAGATCTTGAATAAATTTCGTCTCTAATAATTTTGGCTTGAATTATGGGAACATGTAAGAACCTACCAATGAAAGACAAAAATGAACAACCTTTTTTTCTTCGATCTTCTTCTTTCCCAATTTACATAGTTCAAAGTTGTTTTGTGTGCACATTTTAAGACTGTTATAACTTTATTTTCCTTAACTGTTGCTTCTTGTTAGTCTTCGTTTCCAGGTTTGTTTTTTCCAAAATTTTGGAAAGCGTTAATGTTAGGACAACATCTGTTTATTTAAGGAAGCTATTTGTACATCATCAAAAACTAATAAAGAAGGGAGAATAGTTTTACTATATATAACTTGCATATACGATATACCCACACAATACGACGAGACTAACCATTTCATGCATGATTGCAAACGTCCTTTTTATCAATTATATAAAGTTTTAGGTCATAACATCTCAGATGCTATGAACTTAAAGTCAGCAGCATTGTCATATACTATAAAAGTAACATGCAATATCGTCTTCTGCGTGTTTTGTGTCCCAAAACTGTCATGCCAATTTTTTTTCATAAAACTCAATTGCTAAGACAAAGTTTAGAAGTATTTAGTTTAAATAAGAGGATATAAGACCCATTATTTCTCTTAGCTAGCGAGTTCATCGAAGTTCATGGGATTAACTTGTACTATACCTTATAAACTTCTATAAGCTAGCATTGCAAAACAATGGTGGTTAGTGTTGTTGGATTAATCTCTATATGTTATCATGGAATGGACATCTCCTATGGATTAACGCTGAAGATACTCCAAGTAAATTCCTTAGCGTGAGTTGTAAGTGTATATAGCTTGGTGAATTGAATAAATTCTACTACAAATTTAAGACAATAGACACCAGTTGAAAGAATAGAGAGCACTTATTTATTTTCTCTATCTTCTCTATAACCAGTTTCTATAAGCTTGTACTAGTGAAATGAAATATAAAAGTGAAAAAACCCCATAATATTTTGGTTCACAAGTCACTTTGTAAATAGGGGTATAAGTAATAGGATAAGGTTATATAAGGTAGCTAGCCTGATCTACGGGTTTTTGTTATACACAAAGTGTATGCAATTTTTTATCTTCTTTGGAATTAGATAAGTATATGTAGAGACAAGTTTTTTAAAATTTGGATCGGAAAGTATAATAAAGTTTTGTTTACGTCAAAAGGAATATAATATAAGGATCGACTAACAAGATTCTAGTGATTAAAGTACAAATAGAGAAATGCATAATAGACAACAGACCAAATTTCTTTAGAATTTTAACTGTATATAATACTTGTAAATTTTTATTATGTTAACTTTGTTACTGTTTGAAATCTAAACAAAAGATACTTTTAAAAAATTTTACTTTGTTATTCTATATCTAAAAAAAAGGGAAGAAAAACGTTATGCTACTAGTATATTTCTGGTTCTGGCACGATCTAATAATACACAAAGATTTGGTATTTTCATTTCTTATTTAGCTATGCACTGCGAATCGACTTAGCGAAGTCACCTATTTTGTATACCGGAAAAAGAAATGATCTGTCGAGTTCAGGATTAATCTCTGAGAATCGACCAGATCGCGCTAATGTC
>JANDBE010000015.1:31081859-31103723 GCA_024320915.1 Erigeron philadelphicus
AATGCATGTTTGATAGTTTACGGTTAAAAATTTGATTTATTTCCTTTCTGATAGTTCACGGTGCATCATGATGAGTCAAAGCAATGGTGAAACTTAAATTTACTTTTCATGAGAATAAGTTTTGTCAAAACTTATTAATAATTCTCTTATTGACAACTGTGTTTGCATATGAATTTAATGACTAGTTGTATTTATATGTTAACATTACATGTATTTGCATCAATACATGTATTTTATCTTTTATGGATTAACTGTAAACTGCTCAAAATTCAACTATTCAATCGATGAATGCAACGTGTGAAAATTTTAGAGGAAACAATAAATCTTCTTTTTATATTTGAAAATTAAGTATTTTTTTAACGTAAACTTTATTAACAAGGTATCAACCAATGTGAACAACTTACATCATAAAAACAAAAATCACATCAAGCTAAATCTACACTAACTATTGTAGTTTATATTTACATTTTCTTTTCTATTCCTATATCAAGGAAAAACCAAAGATTTAATATCTTAGGCGTTTGAGAACATTCTATCATTTATTGCCTTCGAAAATTAAGTTTTTTATTTTTTATAAAGTTAATTTCAATTTAGACGTGTTGAAGACAATTTTAACCAATAAATCGTTGGATTTCTAACCTTCTACTCATGAAAAATACCACTTAAAACTCGAATTCGAAACCTTAAGAAAAATTCACCTTTTAGACTCACATAGTGGATTTAGAAGGTACGTACAAAGTATAATTAGACTTTTATAATAGATCAAAGATATTTTAAAAAAACTCAAAACTTGGTGATCAAGTAAAAAGGACTTTTATTGTCATCGCACCGTCTATACAATCTCCTTTCCGACACTTTAATAAAACCCTCCACTCAACACACTTTCGATTCATTTTTATACCACACTTTTTTTTCCGACACCTTTCTTTCTTCTTTCCCTCTCGATCGATCAAAAAACCATTAAACTATCTGTATCTATCTATATCTATATATAAAACACAAATTCCACTGATCGATTGATCAATCAAAATCGGTTATCCGATCATTTTCCCCAGCGGCCATGGCCGGTGAAGAAGAAATCGCGAAACTCGTCGGACTTCTTTTCTCCGATGAAAAAAGCGATATTAAACTCCGCTCCGAGAAATTAGGGCTAGAAAAATTCTATTTGATCCTCAAACAAGGCGTTGAGATTAATAACAGTGATGGAAAATTAGGGCTGCAAAACTGGGAACTATCGCAGATTCAATCCGTTGTTTCTGTTGCTTATGCTATTGTTTCTTCTATTCGATCAATTTCTGGTAACTTTTCATTATATATATATATTGTTTTATGCTGTATGTATATGTATATGTTTAAGTTCATTCTACAACTAGTATTAAATTATATGTGATTAATAAGCTCAAGTGATTACATAATATATATCGAATGAATCGTTTACTATATATATATATATATATATATATATATCGATTTTGTGGATGTATGTTTATTCAATGTATGATTTGGTTTGATATAGTTGAGCAAGTGGAGCCGATAATAGTGGCGGTGATGGAGCAGTCTTTGGAGTTTGCTATCTGTTGTTTGGAGAATTCTGTAGCTTCTTTGGACGATTTGAGCTTCATTCAGGTTCCTATGTTTCTTTGATTTTAGAATTCCAAACTTTTTTTTGTTTGTGTTATCATTTTATGATTCAGTATGCAAGTAGTTACTTACTTAGTTAACACTCCAAAACTACTACTGGTTATGATATTTAGCTATCGAATACAAGAGATGCGTTGTCTTTTTAAATATCTCTTTTTTGCATCACTCTTTATACTATAAAAACGGGGACACGGGGGTTTTTCATTTTGAGAATTAGAGATTAGAGAAGCTAGTGCTACAAGTATTTTATAAGCGTTCACCATGAACTTAAGTTATGTCCTCTTGCATAGTCTTACTTAATATATAGTGGTGTTGCAGAAGTACTACAACTTGCATACCACTCCTTGGCAAATTGATGTAATTCTTTTCTCTCCTTTACACAAATAAGTTGCATGGAAATGAAGGTGTGATTTTTTTGAAATTGCAATTTTTTTTCTTGGAGAAACTTGACCACTGCCCGCCCCTATCTTTAGAAGATGTGTAGTTAGTGTGTTTGTTAAATTTTGCAAGTCATTGTTTGGCAAGGGTAGGATCTCTTCCAGAGCCTACTTTTTTGCACATGAACTATATCTAGGACCATGTGTTATGTAGTTTCAGATTTCTATTGATGATGCATTTTGATTATTGAAGGATTGGATGACAAAATCTATTGTTATAAATTAAAAAGAGAGTCCTGTATATGTCACATCAGAAAAAGGTTCCTCTAGATAGAGTAAATTAAATCCACATTCTAGTAAACTGGGAAGAATTATTGATGGGGCACATATACAGCCAAATGTTCAGACTGACTCCTTGCATTCTGAATGTATGAAAAGATCCCCAGACCATTACGTATATGTAAAGATTTCCGCTGCTCAATCTGCATTATGGCTGTTGTTCCATTTCACCCCTTAAAATGCTTATATGCAGTCTAAGGCTTCAAAGTTTGAGTTACAATATGGGGCAGATGTAATTTGATAGAGTGTAGAATAAGAAGTTCAGACTAACTACTTGCATTCTGAATGTATGAAAAGATCCCCAGATCATAACTTGCTTGTTATTTGTTAAGATTTCCACTGCTCAATCTGCATACTTAGTAGGTTTTAGATAAGTTGAATTTGGCTGTTGCTCCCTGTCACCCCTTAAAACATGTATATTCATTCTAAGGCCCCAAAGTTTGAGTTATGATATGGGGCGGATGTAATTTGATAGAGTGGTCAAAAGGTATACAATTCTAAACAAGTGTGAAAGGTGCTCTCTGGAACCTGTATGGTCATTGGTGAATAATGGAAATTCTTTGTTAACTATTAGGATTTAGTAGAATTCCTGGTCCTATCTTTTAAATCATTATGGCAACTTATGAAATTAAGTAAATATAGCTATCAGTGACTCAGAGCTACAAATTTTTTTTAATACGTAACTTTATGAGCCTCACTTATTGATGGTCCACTAGCATGAATTTTTTTCATTTATGACTTGATGAATTGTTTTTCATTTCAAAGTATATGAAACTTTGATACCAGCACCCTATTGGTCAATCCGTCAAACAAGCAATGTGCCTATATAGAAAATAAAGTATAAAATGTGTAATTAGTCGCTATGTAGTGATTAGTGCCGCAGAACATATACATGAAATAAAATTCGATAACGTATGTTGACTCATATTGTTATATCATGAGATTGAATCATCTGCAAATCCATTGTACCAAAGTGAACACATTTATGTGTGTGACCATCTATATCTTTATAATAATTCGTTTTCTTATTAAACCTTGTGTAGTTACTGGAGATTGCACTAGTTGATGGCACGATCAAAGACGCTGACGTGTTACATCATTCTTCTCTGAATCTGGTCATAGATTCGTTGAAGTCGATCACATTAAGAAGTGAGAATGTTGAATTGCAAGACCATATTGAGTGTATTGTCCAAGGTATTCATCTTTTTCCCCCTTATGTAATATATGTTTCATTATTTAGTTGCATGTTTTTCTAAAGCTGTGTTTCTTTGTCATTTTAAGGGAGTAATTGCTCAAAGGAAAAAAAGCCAGTGGACCGTCTTCTTATGACTTTAGCCTCTGAGTGGACACAACATGATAATTTGAGCTCATGGACGATTGGAAGGACTTCTCATGATTTCAATAAATTGGTTCCATTGTTGCAGCACTGGGCAGTTGTTCATCTAGGATGCATACAGCGTCTTGTTTCATATTGCATGGAATTGGTTGACAATTTTGATAAGTCTGATGAGAAGATAGACGGTATTAATTTGCGAAGAAGATTGTCATTTTGTACAAGAGTCTTTAAATTACTTGCAAGTGTTACCAAAGATGCCCCATATGTCGATTATGATGCTAAGCTGTTAGCATCTTTTGCATCATTTACCAATGCGCTGCCTACTTTGTTCAGAAGCAGATATGAATTTGCCACAAGCAATGTGTCTGTTGAATTCAATATTGAAAGCCTTGTGTTGTTGTTGTTGGAAGCGTTTCTCCACCTAGTTCATACAATTTTTTGCAACAGCAATGTGTTCCAGAACATATTGGTATGTGTAATAGTCTCTGTATTTGAAAATCTGGATGTTGACATGTGGAGATACGATAAGTCGATTACAACCGTAAAGGTGCCAGCTGCTTACTTTCCAAGAATTGTTCTGTACATTCTGAAATTAGTTGAGGATATAAAGAAACAGCAGTACCAGGGTCTTGAGTTGAAGGGCTTACATGCTGATGTTCAGGTTGATTCTTGTTTATGTGGTGTCAGTTCAGGAAGGATCTCGCTGTTGAAGAAGTACACAATTGATGAGTTGCTAGAAGTAATATTTCCTACATCTAAGCAATGGGTGGACAATTTGATGCATCTTGCTTTGTTCCTTCACTCCGAGGGAGTCAAGATGTTACCGAAGCTGGATAGATCCTATTCCAGTTGTACAAAGGCCTCTTCTACCCTGGAACCTGAAAGCACTGTTTGTCATGAGGATGAAGCGTTGTTTGGTGACCTTTTCTCTGAGGGTGGGCGATCTGTAGGATCAACGGACGGATACGATCAATCAGTTGTTGCTGTTAATTCTGTTACCAATGTGAATATGCCTCTTCATGCTGCCACTGAGCTGTTCATCTTTTTGAAGACTAGTGCCTTTTCCCATGAATGGAGTTCTTTAGTTTATGAAGATGCATGCAAAAAGGTCACTTCATATCATATCGATATCATCCTTTCTATTCTTGGTTGTCAAGGGTGTCATGCTGGAGACAGGATTCCTGATGCCGGTGATAGAAAGTTTGTGCATACTCATGAGGTTTGTTATGAGGTGTTACACAATTTGATCTCGTTCCATGCTTTACCTGATTCCATTGAAGAGTACCTCGTGTGCCAAATATTGACTGTAGAGAATGGTTCTTTTGTATACAACCATCAGACCCTTGCCTTATTATCTCATACACTTATATGCCGTGTTGGTTCTTCTGGCAATCAATTGAGAACAAAAGTCCTGAAGGTATTTGTAGAATTTGTCTTTGAAAAAGTAAATTCAGTCTGTGTGCGCAACCCTACTCTTAGAGAACTTATCGAGACTCTCCCCTCAGTCTTCCACATCGAGATTCTGCTGATGTCATTTCATTTATCATCTGAAGCAGAAAAGGCAGAACAAGCAAATTTCATATTTTCCTCCATTAAAACAATTGAGCCTCTCTCTAATGGTTTTAACAGCAGCCAGTTGTCATGCTGGGCATTACTCGTATCACGTTTAGTTTTAATTCTTCGACACATGATGTTTTATCCCAATGTTTGTCCTCCCACCTTACTATCAGAGTTGAAATCCAAGTTGAGGGAAGCTCCAGTTGCTAGGTCAGTTCCTACGGGTAATGCAAGTAACCGTACGTTTTGGTCATCAACTTCTGTGGACAATGTGATGCGGACTTTTGCCTTGGAAGGGGAAGTTAGCAGTAGTTTTTTGAATCAGCTGATTGATGTTACGTCCTTCACCACTTCAGCACTCAAGGAAGATATTGGGGTTGAATGCCTAGGTTTGAGTTGGGCTGAAGTATGTTCTTCTTTTTCGTCGATTTTAGGGTTTTGGAGAGGGAAAGGAGCATCGACAATGGAGGATTTGGTTCTTGAAAGATACATTTTTATGCTTTGTTGGGATATCCCTCCTGTGCATACTACTTTGGATTCGCTTCTTTCTTGCAGTGACCTTCAGACTCTTGACATTACTAGCATAGAACATCTTCTGTACTTTGGTCATTCAATCTTGGGCAACTGTGGAGTTGCCTTGGGTGATAATTTTTCAAAAATAGTGGTTAGTGTGCTAGAACAGCTGCGATCAATGCCAATGTCCGAGAAAACTGAAGAACTTGGGTGGGACTTCCTGAGAAGTGGATCTTGGTTATCTCTGGTACTCTCCTTACTTGGAGCTGGAAGTCAGAGATATTGCTTTAATAATGGAATTGATTCAGTGGGTCTAGTCTCACTGGAGCACACATCCAGAGATACTGAGTTTCTTGCACTTTCTGAAAAGTTGATCATCAGTTCACTTAATGCAGACACAGTTGCATTGTTGTTGAAAGTGTTGTCAGCGATATTACAGAGGTACAGGAATGTTTACCAGAAAACCTTACTTTCTACTTTCATGGACGGCCAGAGCTCTGCCAATAAGTTTTCACCTATATTGCTTCTCAAGCACACTGGATTTGACAAGTCCCTACAGGATGTGCTTTTTGAGAAATGTGCTTTCAGTCCTTGTCAACTGGAGTCAATATGTGAACTTCTCTCGAAGTTGGGTACTGCTGTTGATAAAATGGCACCTGGACTCTTGAATAAGGTCTTTTTGGAACTTGTAATGCATGGTTTCCCGTGTAGTAATCAAGTCCCCAGTGGGTTTCTGCTTTCTTGTATTCTTAGCATTAAAGGAATAATTTCCGTTCTGGATGGACTAGTTAAGGTTATAGCTCAGAAAGCAATTATCTCCATTGAGGCTGAAGTACGCCGCGAGATTCTTGAGTCAGTTTTGTCCATTAAAACTGACAAGGTATTTAGTAGTCTACATACTCAATGTGATGCAATTTATGAAATTTTGAATGATGGCTTGGAAGTGTTTGATTACAGAAGTTTCTTTACAATGAAGAACATGTATGATCTTTTGAGGGATATTAATGCTAGAGACGTTGTTGATAGTTCTGTTAGTGAATGTGTAGTGTTAAAGGCCATTGATATCACAGATAGCACCATGAAGGATCCTTCTAGGGCATCTTTGTTGAAGAAATTCATGTCGGTTGGAGATTTTTCTGAAGAGATGGATGATACTTCTCAGCAGGGGGATCTTTTGGTTCTTATTGATGCATTGGATAATTGCAACTCCGAATCGGTTAATGTAAAGGTTCTTAGTTTCTTCGTTGATCTTCTATCAGAAGGTATATGTCATAATGTTAAACTGAAGTTGCAGAAAAAGTTTATTGACATGAATTTGAGTCGCCTTTCTAAATGGCTGGGAGAGAGGTTATTAGGGTCGATGAATGAACCTTTGGGGGATCTCGTCTGTGTAAATGGAAGCTCATTATCCCTAAGAGAGTCAACCATGAAATTTGTTGTGTCGCTAACGTCTCCTCCTGAATCACAATCTAAAGAACTGCATAATCATATTTATGAAGCTCTGCTGGTTTCACTTGATAATGCCTTTATGCTGTATGATGTCAATACAGCAAAATCCTATTTGAATTTTGTTATTCAACTTTCTAGTGGGGAGGCTTCAATGAAACTCCTTCTGGAACGCACAGTGATGCTGATGAAAAAGCTGGCAAGTGATGAGCGTCTACTTCAAAATCTAAAAGTACTATTCGGTTTTCTTGGATCAATGGTAAGTGATTTCGGGTCAAATGAGATTGCTGCTGCAAAGTTGGCGGAGAAGTCATCACGTAAGAGTGGTTCTGGGATAGGCCCAGTGGCCACAAGGTCTGTGGGTTCAAGGAAACATCCTGATTCGTTGGTTTTTTCTTCAAGTCAAGAAGGCGGGCCCACATCTCTTGATTGTGATGCAACTTCAGCTGACGAAGATGAGGATGATGGAACGTCAGATGGTGAAGTGGGTAGCATTGGTAAGGACGAGTTTGATGATAGTAATAGTGAAAGAACTCTTGCCTCTAAAGTTTGTACATTTACATCCAGTGGAAGCAATTTTATGGAACAGCACTGGTATTTTTGTTATACATGTGATCTAACAGTGTCAAAAGGCTGTTGTTCTGTGTGTGCAAAAGTTTGTCATCGTGGACATCGTGTTGTCTACTCGCGATCAAGTCGGTTTTTTTGTGACTGTGGAGCAGGGGGTGTACGAGGTAGCAGCTGTCAGTGTTTGAAACCTAGGAAGTTCATTGGAGGTAACAGTAACTGTGCGCCTGTGCGTAATGCTGGTAATCTTCATTCATTTCTACCATTCACAGAAGATGGGGATCAGATGCCTGAAAGTGAGTCGGATATTGATGAAGATGGTTTGTTGGATGTGGATAACTCTATCAGATTGTCTTTTCCAAGGGAAATACAAGAGGTAATCCCATCTTTGATAAAAGGACTTGATGTGGAAGATCGCATTCTTGAACTTTGCTCCTCATTATTGCCATCTATAACAAGCCGAAGAGACTCTAATCTCTCAAAGGATAAGAACATCTCAATAGGAGAAGACAAAGTGATAACTTTCAGCGCGGATCTTTTACAATTAAAGAAGGCATATAAAAGTGGTTCCTTGGATTTAAAGATAAAGGCGGATTATTCAAATGCGAAGGAACTTAAATCCCATTTGGCTAGTGGTTCTCTTGTGAAATCCTTGCTTAGTGTCAGTACTCGAGGCCGACTTGCTGTTGGAGAGGGTGATAAAGTAGCTATATTTGATGTTGGCCAGTTGATTGGGCAGGCCACTGTAGCCCCTGTTACTGCGGACAAAGCTAATGTGAAGCCTCTGTCAAAGAATGTTGTTCGCTTTGAGATTGTACATCTTGTTTTTAACCCGTTGGTGGAAAGTTACCTCGCTGTGGCAGGCTATGAGGATTGCCAGGTTCTTACTGTTAGTCATCGTGGTGAGGTCACAGATCGTTTGGCCATTGAACTTGCTCTGCAAGGTGCATATATAAGGCGCATAGAATGGGTTCCTGGGTCTCAGGTGCAGCTTATGGTGGTCACCAACAAGTTTGTTAAGATATATGATCTCTCTCAGGATAATATCAGCCCCATGCACTACATCACTTTGCATGATGACACAATTGTTGATGCAACGGTTGCTGTGGTTTCCCAAGCAAGAGTTTTTCTTATTGTCCTTTCTGAACATGGTTGCTTATACAAGTTAGAATTGTCGAGTGAAGGAAATGCTGGCGCAAAAACATTAAAAGAAACTGTGCAAACTCCAGGGAGGGAAATACATGCAAAGGGATCTTCTTTGTACTTCTCATCTACTTACAAGTTGTTATTTGCATCGTATCAAGATGGAACAACTTTAGTTGGAAAGCTTAATAACGATCCATTAGCTCTGTCTGAGATATCTGCCGTTTATGAAAATGAGCAAGATGGTAAGCATCGCCCTGCGGGATTGCATCGCTTCAAGGAGTTGCTTGTTGGCAGTGGGTTATTTGTTTGCTTCTCAAGTGTGAAATCCAATGCTGCCATGACTGTTACAATTGGAGAGCATGAAGTCCTTGCACAGAACATGCGTAATGGAGTTTATTCAACCTCAGTTTTGGTGGGTATAACGGCTTATAAGCCTTTGTCCAAAGATAAAGTTCACTGTCTCGTTTTGCATGATGATGGCAGCCTTCAGATATATACACATGTTCCTATCGGGGTTCAAGCTGGTGCGAACGTGATTCCGGATAAAGTTAAGAAGTTAGGGTCTGAAATACTCAACAGTAAAGCTTATGCTAGTTTGAAGCCGGAGTTCCCACTTGATTTTTTTGAGAAAACGGTATGCATAACGGCCGATGTGAAGTTGAGTGGTGATGCCATCAGGAATGGGGATTCTGAAGGTGCAAAGCAGAGCTTGGCATCAGAAGATGGATATCTTGAGAGTCCTACATCTGCAGGGTTCAAGGTAATGTCGGTTAATTGCTTATGTTATTTATCACTTATGACTTTGTGAGTTCTTAAATGAGTATCCCTCTTAACCATTTTAAAGTAATTTATTCTTCCCATTAAAGGCAAGAATGGGAACTTGAAGATCTGTAATTCTGAAGTTCTTGCTAGGGAAGTTGTGAAAGTTGTGTGAGTTACAAGTTGACTCGGGCTATTTGAGTAAAAAATACACCCAAAACGTAGCGACTTGATGGTGAAGTCATAAATTCCTTGCATTTGTAACCCGACTCGCAATTGACTTGCACGCTCAATGACGAGATAGCTTGTAACTCAGACGAGTCTATTAAAAGACTATATAAATCCAACTCATCATCTTTACTTTCTTATTTTTGTCATAACTCCATCCTCTGACAACTAGATAATATTTTTACAAGCAGTTCCTTTTTTTCAGATAACATTATTAAATAATCTATTTCCTCATTATTTTTTGTTAACCATGGATTGGTATCTGACACCACAGCCTTTTGTTTTTTCAGGTAACTGTTTCCAATTCGAATCCTGACATAGTCATGGTCGGGTTTCGTGTTCATGTGGGGAATACATCAGCAAATCATATACCATCAGATATTACCATTTTCCAGAGAGTTGTAAAATTAGATGAGGGCATGAGGTCTTGGTATGACATCCCATTTACAGTTGCAGAATCACTTCTGGCTGATGAAGAAATTACAATATCCATAGGACCAACCTTCAATAGATCCACTTTGCCTAGAATAGACACCTTGGAAATTTATGGCCGAGCAAAGGATGAATTTGGTTGGAAAGAAAAGATGGATGCAGTACTGGACATGGAGGCTCGTGTCCTTGGGAGTAGTTCCTGGGTTGCTGGCTCTGTAAAGAAGCAGCGTACCGGTCTAGCAGCTCCCATTGAGGAGCAAGTTGTTGCAGATGGACTCAATCTTCTGTCACGGTTATATGGTTTGGGTAAGCCACAAGGATGTTCAAACATGGAGGAAGTAAAAGCAGAGCTCAGCAGATTGAAGTGCAAGCAGTTGCTGGAAACGATATTTGAAAGTGACAGGGAACCTTTGTTGCAGGCTGGTGCATGTCATGTTCTTCAAGCTGTGTTCCCTAAAAAAGAAACATATCATCAGGTATATACCTTTCACTTGCTCCTGTAGAATTGGCGTTCTTCCTTATGTACTTCAATAGTTCAATATATATCTAGTGCACACATTAGCTAATCACAACTTCTATGCTAAGGTTAAGGATACCATGCGGCTTCTAGGGGTGGTAAAATCAACTTCCACATTGTTGTCGAGGCTTGGAGTTGGTGGAAGTACATCAGGGTGGATCATTGAAGAGTTTACAGCTCAGATGCATGCGGTTTCCAAGATTGCACTCCATCGCCGTTCTAACTTAGCTGCCTTTCTAGAGAGACATGGTATAGTTTGAGTTTCTTGCTAATCTGGAACTGTTTATGGAGTTGATACTTGGTTTATCATTCTTTTGATATGTTCCCTTCTTATGCTACTCGCTATGATTTTTTCATCGACATAGTTTGGTTGCTAGCTTGTCAAGTTCTTCTGATATTTTGTTCTTTTGATCGTTATTTGACCTATCTCTTTGAATTTTGGTATTCCTCTTCATGCTTAGAACATCTTTAGAGGTTTTCATCCCCTTGCTTTGCATCTTCCTTGTTTTGTAGGTCCGGAGGTTGTTAATGGGCTAATGCAGGTTCTATGGGGAATTTTGGACATAGAGCAGCCAGAAACACAGACCATGAATAACATTGTTGTGGCAGCTGTGGACCTCATATACTCTTATGCTGAATGTTTGGTTTCACATGAAAAAGACACTGGAGGTGACACCGTTGCACCAGCTGTTAATCTCTTTAAGAAACTTCTCTTTTCTCAAAATGAGGCTGTTCAGACTTCTAGCAGGTGATTGATTGACCATATATAGGTGGGTTAATATATGTGTTCTATATTAAATACCTCATTGATTGACATTTTTCTCTGCAGCTTGGCCATATCTTCAAGGTTACTCCAGGTTCCATTTCCAAAGCAAACGATGTTGGGTACAGATGACTTGGTGGATAGTGCAACATCTGCTCCGGCACGTGCTGATGTTGCAAGTTCAACTGGTGGAAATGCTCGGATTATGGTTGAGGAGGACTCCATCACATCATCTGTTCAATACTGTTGTGATGGCTGCTCCACTGTTCCTATACTCAGAAGAAGATGGCATTGTACAGTCTGCCCTGACTTTGATTTATGTGAAGCCTGCTATGAAATGGTTGATGCAGAGCGGCTACCTGCACCTCATTCGCGAGACCATCCAATGTCTGCAATTCCAATTGAAGTTGAAACATATGGGGGAGAAGGAAATGAAATGCAGTTCGCCACCGATGATCTAAGTGATCCAATGTTGCTGCCAGTTGCACCTGATATTGGCCTGCCGGCTTCTGCCCCCGCAATCCATGTGCTAGAAACCAATGAACCTGGAGAGTTTCCATCTTCAGTCACTGATCCTGTTATGATTTCTGCATCGAAAAGGGCTATAAATTCTTTAATTCTTTCAGAGTTTCTTAAACTTCTAAGAGGGTGGATGGAGACCACCTCTGGCGTTCGAGCTATCCCAATTATGCAGCTCTTCTACAGGCTATCTTCTGCAATAGGTGGACCTTTTGTTGATAGCTCAAGGCCTGGAAGTTTAGATCTGGAGAAGTTGATAAAATGGTTCTTAGATGAACTTTCAATCAACAAACCATTTTCAGCCAAATCACGTTCTTCGTTTGGGGAGGTCACTATCCTGGTCTTTATGTTCTTTACATTAATGTTGCGGAACTGGCACCAGCCTGGCGGTGATGTTTCGATGTCAAAACTAGGTGGATCATCAGATACAAATGAAAAGAACACTGCCCAGAGTCTGCCTTCTGCCTCAGCTACTTCTTCTGCTGTGGATGACGGAGAGAAGAATAGCTTCCATTCCCAGCTGCTTCGTGCTTGTGGAGCTCTTCGGCAGCAAGATTTTATCAATTATCTGATGGATATTTTACAACAGTTGATGCATGTTTTTAAGTCTTCATCTGTTGGTTTAGATTCTTCACACGGTGCTAATTCTGGATCAGGATGTGGGGCTCTATTAACTGTTCGCAGAGAGATACCTGCTGGTAACTTCTCTCCATTCTTCTCTGATTCATATGCAAAATCTCATCGTTCGGATATGTTCGCGGATTACCATCGGTTATTGTTAGAAAACACTTTTAGACTAGTTTATAGTTTGGTTCGACCGGAAAAGCATGACAAGGCAGTTGAAAAAGAGAAGCTCTTCAAAGTTCCGTCTGGGAAAGATCTAAAGCTTGATGGATATCAGGATGTTCTATGCAGTTATATCAATAACACCAATACCACTTTTGTAAGAAGGTATGCCAGGAGGCTTTTTCTGCATCTCTGCGGTAGCAAAACACACTATTATAGCATTAGGGATTCATGGCAGTTTTCAAGTGAGGTTAAGAAGCTGTATAAACACATCAACAAGTCAGGTGGATTTCAAAGTACTCTTTCTTATGAGAGGAGTGTCAAGATAGTGAAATGCTTGTCTACTATGGCTGAAGTTGCTTCTTCCCGTCCAAGAAACTGGCAAAAATATTGTTTGAGGCATGGCGATGTTTTGCGTTTTCTTGTCAACGGCGTGTTTTATTTTCCTGAAGAATGTGTGTCTCAGGCTCTTAAACTTCTGAGTTTGTCCTTCTACAATGGCAAGGATAGTAGCCTGTCACTACAGAAAACTGATGGTGGTGATACTGTTACCGGAATAAGCTCTAGCAAATCAGGGCCACAATCTCTGGATTCAAAGAAGAAAAAGAAAGGAGACGATGGAGTGGAATCTGGTCTGGATAAATCTTATATTGATATGGAGCCAATGGTAGATATTTTTGCTGACAAAGGTTATGATGTCTTGAGGCAGTTTGTTGATTGCTTTTTACTTGAGTGGAACTCCAGCTCTGTCCGAGTAGAAGCCAAATGTGTACTGTATGGAGCCTGGCACCATGGAAAGCAATCATTTAAGGAAACAATGTTGATGATTCTTTTGGAGAAAATAAATTTCTTACCTATGTATGGTCAGAATATTATGGAGTATACAGAACTTGTTACATGTTTGTTAGGAAGGGTACCTGATAACAATGCAAAGCAACAGAGCAATGAACTTGTAGACCGATGCCTAACTTCTGATGTGATCAAGTGCGTTTTTGATACACTTCACTCGCAAAATGAGCTCTTGGCCAACCATCCCAACTCACGTATATACAACACACTGAGTGGGTTGGTGGAGTTTGATGGTTACTATCTTGAGAGTGAGCCCTGTGTTGCCTGTAGCTGCCCGGAGCTTCCTTACAGTAGGATGAAGTTGGAAAGTCTGAAATCCGAAACAAAATTCACTGACAACCGCATAATAGTCAAGTGCACAGGAAGCTACACCATCCAGAGTGTCACCATGAATGTTCATGATGCTCGTAAGTCGAAGTCTGTGAAGGTCTTGAACCTGTATTATAACAATAGACCCGTGTCTGATTTGGCGGAACTCAAAAACAATTGGTCTTTGTGGAAGCGTGCAAAAATATGCCATCTTGCTTTTAATCAGACTGAACTGAAAGTGGATTTTCCTATTCCCATCACTGCTTGTAATTTCATGATTGAGCTTGATTCGTTTTACGAGAATCTTCAGGCTTTATCTCTTGAACCGTTGCAATGTCCTCGCTGCAGCCGTCCTGTTACTGATAGGCATGGAATCTGTAGTAATTGTCATGAGAATGCTTACCAATGTAGGCAATGCCGCAATATAAATTATGAAAACCTGGATTCTTTTCTATGTAACGAGTGTGGTTATAGCAAGTATGGTCGTTTTGAATTCAATTTCATGGCTAAACCGAGTTTCACATTTGATAACATGGAGAATGATGATGACATGAAGAAGGGTTTGTCTGCAATAGAATCTGAATCTGAGAATGCGCATAGGAGATATCAGCAACTTTTAGGCTTCAAAAAACCTCTTCTGAAGATTGTATCAAGCATCGGTGAGAATGACATGGACTCTCAGCAGAAGGATTCTGTTCAGCAAATGATGGTATCTCTTCCAGGTCCTTCATGTAAGATTAACCGTAAGATTGCACTTCTTGGTGTTCTCTATGGCGAAAAATGCAAAGCTGCTTTTGATTCGGTCAGCAAAAGCGTGCAGACTCTTCAAGGGCTTCGACGTGTTTTAATGAATTACTTGCATCAAAAAAATTCAAATGAGTCTGTTGCCCCCTCTAGACTAGTTGTTTCTAGGTCACCTAATAGCTGTTACGGTTGTGCCACAGTGTTCGTTACACAGTGTCTTGAGATGCTACAGGTGTTGTCGAAGCACCCGAGTTCTAAGAAGCAGCTTGTGGCTGCTGGAATTTTATCGGAGCTATTTGAGAATAACATCCATCAAGGTCCTAAAACTGCTCGTGTCCAAGCGAGAGCGGCACTCTGTGCCTTTTCTGAAGGTGACAAGAACGCAGTGTCGGAGTTAAATGTTCTTATTCAGAAAAAGGTTATGTACTGTCTTGAGCATCATCGCTCTATGGATATTGCGCTCGCAACACGCGAAGAGTTGCTCTTGCTTTCAGAGGTGTGCTCTTTGGCCGATGAGTTTTGGGAGTCAAGATTACGGGTTGTGTTCCAGCTATTATTTTCTTCAATCAAATTGGGTGCCAAACATCCTTCCATATCAGAGCATGTAATTCTTCCTTGCTTGAGGATTATATCACAGGCATGCACCCCTCCGAAACCCGACTCATCAGACAAAGAACAAGGAGCAGCAAAACCTGGCCCAGTTCCAGTACAGAAGGATGGAAACTCATCTAGATCTCTCAGTGGTAGCAAGTCTGTGCCTGAAGCATCAGAAAAGAACTGGGATGGTTCTCATAAGACTCATGATATACAGTTGGTAAGTTACTCAGAGTGGGAAAAAGGCGCTTCTTATCTTGATTTTGTTAGGCGCCATAAAGTGTCGCAAACGACTAGGTCCAGCCAGAGATCTCGGTCTCAGAGATTTGAGTTTCTCGCTTTAAAGTATGCCCTTAGATGGAAACGCCATGCCTCTAAGACGGGTAAAAGTGAAATAGCATCTTTTGAGCTGGGCTCATGGGTTACTGAACTGGTACTGAGTGCCTGTTCTCAATCTATAAGATCTGAGATGTGCATGTTGATCAGTCTCCTTTGTTCCCAAAGTTCATCACGGCAGTTTCGTCTACTAAATTTACTCATGTCTTTATTGCCTGCTACTCTTTCTGCTGGTGAAAATGCTGCCGAGTATTTTGAATTGCTCTTCAAGATGACAGAGACAGAAGATGCACGTCTTTTCTTGACTGTACGAGGATGTTTGAACACAGTTTGTAAGTTGATCACCCAAGAGGTAAGTAATGTTGAATCGTTGGAGAGGAGCCTGCGTATCGACATCTCACAGGGATTCATTCTTCACAAGCTTATTGAGCTCTTAGGAAAATTTTTGGATGTTCCAAATATAAGATCCAGGTACTGCTGTCCCTTACTCTTTGTTTTTTTTTTTGAAGCTCACCATACCCTTCATCTTTTAAGTATATGTTGTATGGTGCCAGGTTCATGAGAGACCAGCTGCTCTCTGAAGTCCTTAAAGCCCTTATTGTTGTTAGGGGATTAATAGTGCAAAAAACAAAGTTGATAAGTGACTGCAGTCGACTTTTAAAGGATCTTCTGGATAGTCTTCTGCTGGAGAGCGAAAATAAGAAACATTTCATACAGGCATGCATTGGCGGTTTGCAGATTCATGGGGAGGAGAAAAGAGGACGCTCTAATTTGGTATGTTCAAAAATACGGTTGCATATGATCGATCTAGATTCATATAGATCGATGGCGGTACTCTAATAAGTTGGCCAATCCTAATCAAGTAAATTTATTAGTTATATCCTGAACTAATTCAATGGGTCCCTTAATTAGAGATGTTCGATTCCTAGATGTCTAAATAATGTTCTGAATTAGTTGCATCTCAACATGTAATTCTCGAAACACATTAAGGTGGAGAAAACAAATAGAGGACTAGGCTGATAGAGGAATATATTTATATATTACGCTATTAGGTCTTGACAGCTTTGTGTCATCATCTATGTGGAAAATAGTATTCTTAGATATGAAATTAGAGACATATAATGCTTTGGAAATGTAATTAATCTTTAAAACCCGCAACTCAGGGAAAAAACAGCTCAATGCTCTTTTATCCTAAATTTTTGTTGGAGTTTGTAATTGTTTGATTGTGATAATGGTTTGCTGATTTGGTTGTTGCTAACCAATATGCAATTATTTTTGCAGTTCATTTTGGAGCAACTCTGTAACCTGATCTGCCCTTCAAAACCCGAAGCTGTGTATCATCTGATACTGAACAAAGCACACACCCAAGAGGAGTTTATCCGGGGTTCGATGACCAAAAATCCTTATTCCAGTGGTGAGATAGGTCCACTGATGCGCGATGTCAAAAACAAAATTTGTAACCAGTTGGATCTCTTGGGTCTTATCGAGGATGATTATGGTATGGAACTACTTGTAGCTGGAAATATAATCTCCCTTGATTTGAGCATCGCCCAAGTTTATGAGCAAGTTTGGAAAAATTCGAGTACTCAGTCCGTAAATGCTGCTGCTGCTGCTGCTACATTACATTCTCCCGGTACTGCCACGTCAGCAAAAGATTTTCCACCTATGACCATTACCTACAGGCTTCAGGTTTTCTTCCTGCTTCTTTAATACAATTGAATATCTTCTCTATTTAAAATGTTTTATTTGAGCATTGCTCATCCTATATATTGGTGTCCATCGTCTCACAGGGGTTGGATGGTGAAGCTACTGAGCCCATGATCAAGGAATTAGATGAAGACAGGGAAGAGTCTCAAGATCCTGAGGTGGAGTTTGCAATAGCAGGTGCAGTTCGAGAGTGTGGTGGGTTGGAAATCCTATTGGAAATTGTTCAGGTGCGTATTTTCTTTCTTTATTTTATCATCTGTTCTATGACAATGTTGAATGACATTAAATGATCTTTGTTACTTTGTAGCGTTTGCGAGATGATCTGAAGTCCAACCAGGAGCAACTGGTGGCTGTTCTGAATCTTCTAATGCACTGCTGCAAAATAAGGGAAAACAGGCGGGCCTTGCTGAGGCTTGGAGCTTTAAGTTTACTACTAGAAATTGCACGGCGTGCATTCTCTGTTGATGCCATTGAGCCAGCTGAAGGCATTCTTTTAATTGTTGAGAGTTTGACAATGGAAGCTAATGAAAGTGATAATATCGACATCACTCAGAATGCCCTTACAGTCTCCAACGAAGAAGCTGGTGCTGGCGAACAGGCTAAAAAGATAGTCATCATGTTCCTAGAAAGACTGTCTCACCCACCAGGCCTTAAAAAGTCAAGTAAACAGCAGAGAAACACTGAGATGGTTGCTAGAATTTTGCCTTACTTAACGTACGGTGAGCCTGCTGCAATGGAAGCACTCATTCAACACTTTGACCCTTACCTAAAGAACTGGGTTGAGTTTGACCAGTTGCAGAAGCAAGCTCTAGAAAATCCAAAAGACGATAACGTCTCTCTGCAAGCGTCGAAACAGAGGTTTGCAGTGGAGAATTTTGTTAGGGTTTCAGAATCCATGAAAACAAGTTCTTGCGGGGAAAGACTAAAGGATATCATATTGGAAACCGGCATTACCGAAGTTGCAGTGAAACATCTAAAAGACAGTATTCCGTTTACTGGAGTTAAAAATACACCCGAATGGGTTTCAGGTTTAAAACTTTCATCTGTTCCTCTTATCCTGTCCATGCTTAGGGGGTTGTCTATGGGGCACTTGCCCACACAAAAGTGTGTGGATGAAGGAGGGATATTACCTTTGCTCCATGCTTTGGAAGGGGTCTCTGGAGAAAATGATGTCGGAGCTAGAGCTGAGAATTTGTTGGATACCCTCTCAGATAAAGAGGGAAAAGGTGATGGGTTCCTGGCTGAGAAAGTTTGTGCGTTACGCCATGCCACACGGGACGAAATGAGACGCCGAGCTCTGATGAAGAGAAAGGAGTTGCTTCAGGTTATTTTTTGAACACCTTATCTGGGGTGTTGCATTTTTAAATGTAATTTTATTTCCTATCATATATCTGATACACGTTTTTTATATAATAAAATAGGGACTTGGGATGCGTCAAGAATTGGCCTCTGATGGTGGAAAGAGAATAATTGTTGCCCAGCCAATCCTTGAAGGTTTGGAAGATATGGAAGAAGAGGAAGAGGGGCTGGCTTGCATGGTATGCCGTGAAGGGTACAGTCTTAGGCCAACGGACTTGCTTGGTGTCTATACGTTTAGTAAGAGGGTAAATCTAGGTGTTGGGACTTCAGGAAGTGCTCGTGGAGACTGTGTATATACAACTGTTAGCCATTTTAATATCATACATTTCCAGTGCCACCAGGAGGCCAAGAGAGCTGATGCCGCTCTAAAGAATCCAAAAAAAGAATGGGATGGGGCCGCCCTCAGAAACAATGAGACACTTTGTAATAACCTGTTCCCAATTAGAGGTCCCGCTGTTCCATTATCTCAGTATACACGTTATGTTGACCAGTATTGGGATTACCTTAATGCCCTTGGACGTGCTGACGGAAGTCGACTGCGGTTGTTGACTTACGATGTAGTTCTGGTATGCAACCTTTTTGTTTTCTTTTTATTTTGATGTCTTTTAAGCGTGTTTCTAATACCCGAACACTAATATTGCAGATGCTTGCACGATTTGCGACGGGTGCATTGTTTAACACTGACTGTAGAGGTGGAGGAAAAGAAAGCAATGCAAAGTTTTTACCTTTTATGATCCAAATGGCTCGTTATTTTGTTGACCATGATTCTTCTCAGCGACATAATCTGGCCAAATCTGTAGCAGTATATCTGTCTTCTTCCACTTCCACACCGGATTCAAAATCCCCCACCTCGTCCACGGGAACAGAGGAAACAGTTCAATTTATGATGGTGAGTTCCCTTCTTTCAGAATCTTATGATTCTTGGTTGCAACATCGCCGTGCTTTCTTGCAACGTGGTATATACCATGCATACATGCAGCGGACACATGCCAGGTCATCTCACCGCTCATCATCTTCGTCGTCATCATCATTATCTACTCCTGCCAAGTCAGATACAAAACCAGAGGAGCTACTAACGATAATCCAGCCAATGCTTGTTTACACGGGTTTAATTGAGCAACTTCAACACTACTTCAAGGTCCCAAAGAAAGGCGTAAGTCAATCTGGCCAAACCGGGGAGAAGGATGAGAAAAACTTGGAAGGTTGGGAGTTAATGATGAAGGATAAATTATTAAATGTGAAAGACATGGTGGGGTTCTCGAAAGAGATGTTGTCATGGCTGGAGGATATGACTTCTGCCACTGATCTACAGGAGGCATTTGATGTGATTGGTGTTCTGGCTGATGTGATGTCAGGCCCATCAGGTAAGTGCGAAGATTTTGTGTACGCGGCAATTGAAGCTGGGAAAGGCTGAATTTTCTGAAGTTGCATGCTCAGCTGGTCTATAGTTGATATGTAAATGCCACAAAATTTTGACTCTGCGTAAATTGCTCATATTGTTGTGCTTTGGGAATACTCGTGTGATAACTAATATTGTACTGTAATCAAGTTCAATTTACATCTAAAGGGTGTTAGCATATTTTGCAATTGCGGGTTCAGCCATCGTTCCATTTATTTGATTGTAGGATGCAAAATGAGCATGGCCAAAAGAATTAATGTACGTTAAGTCTAATAAATACTGTATATTTTTAGGCATTCTGATTTTGATTACACATAATTTTCTTATCTTGAATGAACAAATGGGCAAAGGTTGGATAAACTATCAAAATCGCTTATAAAAGAAGTTATCAGTCAGCATCATATAATATGGACACATTTTTTAGGCCACCTTTTGAAATTACTTTCTTATTCTAGTGGAGCAAGTGGCTTAAACCCTTAAATGATAGTAATTCCTTTTAAGAATATATTTATATCAAATGCAACTTGTTATAACGCGTCGCGTCATTTGTATCATATAGATCTGGACCATCTGGTAGTTTTTTTTTTTTTTTTTTTTTTAATGAAAATCTGCACGAAAATCTTACGTAGATAAATAGATAATTTAGTTGAACTTGGAATCAGTGTGAATTGAATTAGTGAACAGAGAGTAATGTGTTGCACGGGTAAATGCTCTAACGATGTTGGATATTTCTTGATATGAATGTTTGTTGAGATGTGCAAATCAATTAACGTCCTTGTTGTGTTGAAAAACTAGTAGAAAAAATCAAGTTATTGTATTTGTTCTCAATATTCGCTTGATGATTTTAGTAGTAAAGAACTAAAGATTACTGAAACTTATTGTTTATACTTGGTAAAAATGTTACCACAAGTGTACTTCTAAAATATTATAGTTTTAGTGTACAATTTCAAAATCAACTGTAAATTTTTAAAGAAAATACACAACCAGGTCGTCTAAAACCAACATCAAATACATATAACATTTTTGAAACCTCCAAAGTACAACGTCGGCTAAAATCCAACATCAAATACAAACTTAGAAAGGTAACAAATTACTGTGATATTTAACAATAATAAAGATTGGGGCATCGTCGGATGTATACAGATCTCGATTTTCTTTTTCCTTTTAACTTATTTGCTCCATGCATTGGTAGTACCTATATCTTCGGACATACTCATGTTATTACGGAGGTCCAAATCACGAAGATAGAGACCACGAATTTTTGTTCTTTTTAAAATTTGTACATCACACATTACACAACATACTTATAGTGTACATTTCTTTTAATAAAGAAAAGCACGATAAATTTGAACTTTTGGTATGCACTTGTCCGTCCATAGCGAGCTTTGAGATGCCCTAGCTAGTTTTTTCTTTCTTTCGGATGAAATAGTAGTGGCAATGGAATTCACTTCCGACCCAAACATGAATTTGAACTTTTGGTATTTACTTGTCCGTCCATAGCGAGCTTTACATTAATATTCTATTTTATATACAGTATATTGTAATTGTACTCGCTACTTATTCACATTTTTACTATATATAGCGTATTGACGCGTTTTTTAGCTTATCAATAAATATTGTCAGTTTTGAGAGAATGAATTC
>JANDBE010000015.1:31150397-31171740 GCA_024320915.1 Erigeron philadelphicus
TTGTTAATTATTTGATTGCATATTTGTTTAATTGCTTCCGTTGCGTTTGTTCGTAATCATGAATGATTATGTGCATAAATTCTAACATATATAGCCGATTTGAAAAGAAAAAAAACCGACAAAATTGTGTTTTTTTTTTTTTGACATCACAAAATTGTGTTTTCTATTTATTAGTTTTGTTTTTTTTCCACACCTAATTCATTGTCATCCACCCGCTCTCATACGAGAAAATGGCTTGTTTGTTTGAAATGGATTCGAGTCATTAGACACCCGAACAAAGTTTTGTCTCGTACTTTCTCAAAAAGATACATTTTTGTAAATGTCAAATGATGGTGTGATAAAGTCTCATTTACCATAAAAGTTATATTGACCAAAAAGGAATTTGTTATGTGATGTTTGTAAGAAAACTGGATATACGTAAGTAATTGCGAACTTATATAAAATATGAGAGAACTACAATAAATAAAAAATAATTGAATAAGAACCCTTGATCCTATGTATCATTTGATACTCATTAATTTCTTAGTCAGACTGGTGTTGAGGTGAAACTCAATCACTTAATAATTTTCTGAATATCTTAAGTTAGTGTTTTGCAAGAACTGAA
This sequence comes from Erigeron philadelphicus, assembly GCA_024320915.1. Classification (NCBI taxonomy): domain Eukaryota; kingdom Viridiplantae; phylum Streptophyta; class Magnoliopsida; order Asterales; family Asteraceae; genus Erigeron; species Erigeron philadelphicus. Next base: position 31,151,002 of record JANDBE010000015.1, read on the forward strand.
CTAATAATCCTATTGGAAAGTGAAGGCTGGTATCCGGCCACTTGTCAGATATGAGAGAATTATAGTACAGTGCATTATGTCCATATCTTTTCAAAATCCGGATTTGCGGTTAATACATTGATTTATATAAGTGTTTTATATGTAGTTTAACTAGTGACAAGTAATGTGATTTCTCGTAAGCTGTATGGTGCGAGAGAATGAAAAGTGACCATTCATGTGAGCAGGATGTTGTATATGAAACTAGTGTTCAGGCTCGATCAATATACGGGTGGTATCAAAATATATTAACTACAATTAAAAAATTGAAATTCAAATATATTAAATAGGTATCAAACAAAATTTAAATACCTAAAAATTAAACATAAAACGATTCAAAATATATTGAATCTAGTTTACTTTTTTTTTCATCTTTAATTAAATAAAATATTTGTAGTTTCTTAATTCTAAACTTAAGACAAACAAGAACAATAATTTTAGACTATCATTACGAAAACTAAAGAATGAAACATATAAAAATTAATTTCATCTAAATATAAATGTTGAATCTAGTTAACCCTTTTTTTTCGAACTTTAGTTAAATAAAGAATTTGTAGTTAGTTATATCTATACTTAAAACAAACACAAACAACAATTTTAAACTATAATTACAAAAACTAAAAAAATATATAATTTGAAAAGTACATATCAATCATCAACAAAGACCATCTCGAACGTTTTGATTTTCTTTGGGTTGTTCCACTCCGAAACAGTCCATACATGCACAACACAGAGTCGTAAATGATGGTTAACATGTGTTAGGTTAAGATCTTTAAGATGAACTACTGTGGTCATATTTTTTGTTGTTGAAGAAAAAACCATAACGAACTTATAATGGACAACAAACTAAATTAAAAGAAATAATAGTAACAATAACATAAGAATTCGGTGTTAGAAAATATTAATAATGACTGTGCAAAGTATCTAAAAATAAAAACCCTTTTTTAGTTGATCGTAGCTTCTTTTTTGTTGTCGTACGTGCATTATATTATAAATTATCAATAAAACGGAAAAGTGTAAATTAATTATTTTTAAATTGGGTGAAATTGTAAATTGGTGATGGAAAACCAAAAAATGTAAATTAATTATTTTTAAGTGTAAATTGGTGATGAAAAACCAAAAAGTATAATTAATTATTTATATATTGGGTTAAAGTGTAAATTGGTGATGGAAAATCAAAAAGTGTAAGTTAGTTATTTTTAAATTGGGTTAAAATGTAAATTGGTGATGTAAAACCAAAAAGTGTAAATTAATTGTTTTAGATCGGGGTTAAAGTGTAAATTGGTGATGAAAAACCAAAAAGTGTAATATAATTTAGATTAATGTTAAAAAAGTTAGAGGATTAATAAGGATGAGGGATTAAGCTAAAAGAGGGGGATTAAGGGTGCCAAGTGTACTTCCAACCTCCTCTTTTAGTTATCTCTCTATATAACTAAGAGAGGATAGTTTTAGTCTTATGTGCCATTAGTTTTTGATTGCCACATCATACTTTTTCTTATTTGTCACACTCTCCTATTTTTACAAAATTTTTAATGATTTAATTAAATAAATTTATTGATTGATGCGGTTGTGATTTCCCCCCTATATTTATGGATAGTTGTGTTTAATCTTCATATTTAAGGTAATTCATTTTTTTAATTTTTTAACCTAAATTAACAACATTTATCATCAATATCTTATTTTACAATTAGAATTAAAATAATCTCTAATTAAAACTCCTTTATTACTACGCTTAAACACATTTTTTTGGTGTTCGTTTTTACTTAAATTTACATACAGTATTCATCGTAAGGCTATCATCATTTTTTAACAGAGAATAAAGGTTTCATTTTTATTTCTCATTCCATTAATCAATAATGTAGAAAATTAAAGTTAACACTTTTTTCCTTCAGTTTATAAAATGCTAACAACAAAAGAGTTAATTCATGGATACAAAATATTAAAAGATAAATTCCATTTGTTACTGAATTATATTATTGAAAGAGTTTGTATTCTTATTTTTTTTTCTTTTTAATTTTACTATTAATATATTTTAACTCATCCAATACTAATCTTAATCACTAATAAGTTAACAATAAATAAATGATCAAATAATATAATTGTCATGTCATATTTTGCTTAGTTGTTACTTTCTCTTTTCATTTTCCCATTATATATTTATATATTATATTACTCTTATTTTATAATAATAATAATAATGATAATTAGTGTTATTATTATTATATTATTTTCATTAAAAATTTCATAGAACTTACAATTTTTTTGTTTTAGTTCTTATTATTATTATTATTATTATTATTATTATTATTATTATTTTATAATAAACAACACTTTTATTAAATTATTATTATTATTATTATTATTATTATTATTGTTACTCTCACATATAAATTTGTTATAACTTAATATTATGTTTAATTAATCATGCTTTAATATATTTGCCATATATTATATATTCATAAAAGTTTTGATCTTATTTTTATATCAGTCGTAATCTGATAGTTTTTATAATATTAAAAATTATTAATAATACTGTAATAGTCAATAAATTTTTTATTCACATTTTAGGTCAGGCCCGGACAACGTCCGAGTTTAATCTAGTAGTTTATATTTCACTATACATACGGTCAATCCATACATCGTCTGGATATTGATAAGAGTAATAGCATATTTTTATCCTAGATTATAAAGGATTTAGTTCCTTCCATTTTTTTCAACTAAGTTGTTGAAAACCCCAAAAGGTCTACCTCTTTTTTTTTTTTTACTATTTTAAATCTCTCTACTTGAAATACCTATAATATCAACTTGAAATACTTATAGTACATTCAATGAACTTAATTTATAACATCTATCATTAACTCTTAGATAACTACAATACTCCTTTTTACATTTTACATTAATAATAATAACCATACCTCTATTACCATCGCCACCACCGTCGTATCGTCATCACGACCACCGCCGCTGCTACATCGTTGCAATGCGAGCATGTCATATAAGATAGTTTAGTGATAGAATAGACTGCTTCTTTTGTGTTTCTCTTGTTTTTTTTTTTCCCTTGTTCGTAATTTATTTTTCATTTACTTTATTTACTATAATGACATGTATAACTATATAAGTATAATGCATGGATTAAATTTATGAATGACTAATTACATACTGTATCTTCCGTCATTCGAGTTCTGTCAATAAAAAACTCTAGCTCCGGCTTTAATAAAAAACAAGATGAGGAACAAAGCAAATGCAAATGTAAATTTACTAACATCATAAAGTAAATATAAAAAACTCATAAAGAAAATAAATTTAATATTATCTTTTATGAATTATGAGTCTCATTAACGTTTAAGACGGTATCTAAGGTGAAGAGACTTAATCGAAAATTTATCAATCAATCTATATTCTCTTATAAAAATTATAGGGTGGTGTTGAAAGTTTACATTTTAAGACATAGAAAATGACCAATTTACCCTTTTCCTTAAAACAAAACACAATATCCACATTTTTTTTTTTTTATGTCAAAACAACATACAAAATATTCTCTTTTTATATATTACACTATTAGTCTTTAATCTTTTAAAATATTTCAATTTACTCTCATTTATACTACTCGACACCGCCTCTACCACAAACATTCATCTCCCACTAATACCGTCGTCATCACGAACACTGCCATATAACACGAGTACCGTGCTAATATATACATAAGAAAAATCTCTTACCTAAAAATGAAAGTTTAAGATATTTACTAAAAAATTTCGAGTATTACTTTTGTAAAATTAGACAAAGCACATGACGATTTGCAATAATAAGTACAGTTGGAACGCAAAACAAATAATGTAGTATACCACTAAGGGCACTTCAGGTATTTCAAATTAAAGCTCTGCTGTCGTCATCATCAATGGTGAAAAAAAACTAGAAAAACTCGATAGTTATTTATAGATTTTTCAATTTTAATTATTGAATAATAATTAAAATGAATTTTAAGCAGGTTTTCAAGATCACATGGACAGCAACAACAAGAACAAGTTGCAGCAAATTAAGCCCCTAAAATAAATAAATGAACAAATTTTAGTCAAATTCTTTTACTTAATTTTTTCTTGTAGGGTTTTTATCTAACTATTTAAGGTACTATTTTTTAAAAATCTTTTTTACTTTAGATTTAATAAAGTTTATATTTTTCTATCTGGGTATTTTGTATATAGATATAGTATAAGTTAATTTATATGTAATTGTTAACATTATGATGTTATTCAAGATCATAAAGTTTGATTAGTTGTTTTGAAGTGAAATAAGTAGATATTTTGTGAAGAAGATGAAGGCTGGAAGTGCGGCTAAGTTGATTGTTGATGCGTTGCTGCAACGGTTTCTTCCGCTTGCTAGGCGTCGAATTGAGACTGCCCAAGCTCAGGTATGGTTGTTTTAATTGGTGGGTAGTGTATGTATTTTGTGTTGTGTTTTGGATTTTGAAGTTAGAGAATCTTGATTTGAATAGTGTTAGATGGTTTTTATGTTAGAAGAATTTGATGTGTAGTTGTAACTGTAGCCGTGTCCTGTGATTGTTGCCTAGTGGTGTGGGAAATGCTATTAAAAACCAGAGGTCCTAAGTTCAATGTTGTCTTAGTGTCACTTAGTTCATATTGTTACACAATTTAGCGTTTTTGGTTGGCCATGGGACTGGTCAGTGGGGTTGCTGGAGGGCCGCTTACACATTTTCTGTGTGACTGTGGTCGCTTTTTGGGTTTTTTGTGAAGTTGTGGGCAATTGGTTGGGAGAAATTTAATATCTTTTTTGTGTGTTTTCTGGCACGGAGGCAAGTCGGTTTTGGAGATGGGGGTGTTTAGAACGTATCCCAGGTTTAGTCATCACTGGAGCCAAGGAGGAACCTAAGTTCTTTGGTGAAGTTGAATAAGTTGGTTGGGCCAACATTTGAGCGGGCTTCTGGGTAAGTTTGATTTGCCTCTCAAGTGCAGGGCTTGGGCAGTCTGATGGGCTGGTTGGGTTTGTTTGAAAATCAACCTTTCAGAAGAATGTATTGTTGTGGGAATAAGGATGAGGAAAAGGTGGGAAGGTAGTTATATTTGTTGAGAAACTAGAAAGTTTGAGGTCATATTGAGTGCTTGAAAGTTCGAGGTAGTTTGGAGGTTTGAAAGTCCACCTCTATAGAGGGAGAAACAGTTTTTTAGAGGTCAAAGTCTTTTAAGTCTGATTTTGCTCTCATTACCACCACACTTGCCTGTTCATGGTGTGAATGTAAACTAGCGGTGATTAACTATAAGTAGATTTAACTTGCTCTTATGCCCTAAACAAAATCAAACGTAAAAGTGAACATGAAGTATGAACATCCCTTTCCAATTAATTAGGATATTGATGCAGAGGAAAATTATAAAGTAACTAGTAGCTAATGCATAGACCTTCATCTATAGTTTTTACTTATACATTAGGATATGAGTCATTTGGATTTTAGCTGAAAAATGGTTGATATATCAGAAAAAGGTCTCGTTAATGTGTCTAGTTTACCTTCTGTTATTTAATCAATGTTTGGAGTTTTGAAGAAACAAATATTTTCAGCATGTGGACTAGCTAAGCAATTATAGATTGTTACCTTTATGTATCTTTCTAAGATGATCTAGTTATTATTTCTAATAAGACACCCAAGCTTGCGCAGTTGAGTAGTTTTCTTTTTCGTTTCTCTTTCTTAATTTTGGTAATAACATTCGAAATTTTGGTACCTAAAATGGAATTCTGCCGAGAAGGTAATAAATGTAACATCTCACTGTTATCAAAATTTTGTAAAGCTCTACTATATCTAAATGTCTGACCACATTTGTGCTGCGGATTTACTTGTTGCTACTGAATTGTGGGCCTCGTAAGTTCATCTTTAGAATTGCATAAACACTTGAGTAGCAAGTGAAAGATTGTTTGCGCTTGCTTAATTCAGAATGCCTTTGTTTGTAGTTTATGGTTTGTGTGAGTGGGCCCAGGATACTTGATACTATTCTTGCTAGCTGCTACAAGCCTATATAAAAAGATTTTAAAAGTTATTGCTCCATGTATGTTAATTCTTGTAATCAATAATTGCATAATATTACAGGATGGACAATACCTCAGGCCATCAGACCCTGCCTATGAGCAAGTATTGGATTCCCTAGCTATGGTGGCACGGCACACACCTGTACCTCTTCTTGAAGCACTTTTGCGGTGGAGAGAAACGTGAGTCTCTAAACTCCATCTAGAGTATGCATATACGTGGGTCTTTGACCAAAGGCTTTTCATTCATATACGATATATGCTACTTCTTGCTTTTGATCTCCATTGCACATATCGGAGAGGATCCTGTCTAAGATCGGCCCAAGTGGTCGAATCTATATCATAATTTGCTACTGCTTGCTTTTGATCATTGAGGAGATTAGTTAGTTTGGAATCGTAGTTTTGTCGCAAGAGTTAAAGTGTAACATGTAAGACTCATCAACACATATGAAAAGTCAGTGTTGTCATAGCTAGAATGTTATTAGCAGTTTGGGATTTTGTTGGAGCAAATTATTACACATGATGTAACATGTACTGCAGGATGTAATTATAAGTTTGTATATATCTATGGGGATCTAGAACCCAAGTAAGGTGGTCTAGTGCTTAGGCATCCTGTTTCCTCCCAAGAGGTCTCGAATTCGAAACCTCCTTAGCTAAACATCTTAGAAGTGGCAAGGGAACTGGTGGGGTACGGTTACGGGGATACCCTGTTTACGCCGCATACATCTGAGTCAAAAAGACTCGCCATCCCCAGGTTATCCGAACAGGGAAAACCTCATCCGCTTACTGTTTATATCTATGGGGATCTAGCAGTCAGCAGGTTTACTATTTCCCCTGTCTGCAAAGCTGACACTGTGTTAAACTACCATTTCGAACCTTTAGATGTCCTGCGATTGCCTAAACATGTATATATGGTTAAAAAAGGAAAGCAATAAATGTATGCTAGAATTTACCGTGAAACGGAATGCAAAGTATAACAGTAATGAATCATCATCGAATGAAACTTTGGTTTGATCTAGATTATTTCACTATCGCATTACTATCATGGTCTTGGCGCGGTGTTTAAAGGATCCTTTTGTATTGGGTTTGACCATTTCTTGAGTACCATTCTTAACCTAATCTGCGGGAGAAAGCTGATATTCATTTAATAATATGGGTCTCCTGATTTGCTAGATTGCGTTTAGATACATATATGATAGATTAAATTATCGATACAATTGTGAGTTTGACCATCTTAACTTTTGTTTCTTTGCAGTGAGTCCCCAAAAGGTGCTAATGATGCATCTACATTCCAAAGAAAGGTTCGCATGAATTGATATATATTTATCTATGTCTTCTTCCTACAAGATAACTCATTATGTAGTTGTAGAACTGGATGTTTAGGAAAAATCCATTCTAGTGTCCTTTTAATGCTTTCCATAACTTGGATTCTGGAGTTTTTTTAATATTATATTTAAGTTATGAGGTTTTTGGGGTCAACCCTTTGTTATTGAATATATACACGCTACCCTGTAATATTTATCCTCTTAACGTTAACAATGCTAACTTATATTCCCTGAATGGAGCAGCTTGCGGTGGAGTGCATCTTTTGCTCAGCATGTATTCGCTTTGTGGAGTGTTGTCCACAAGAAGGACTTACAGGTTCAACATCTCTATAGTTGAATCCTTTTTCCCTGCAAGTTGGGCTATCCTATTCTCGAATAAAATGCGTTTACCTTCGCTGCAGAAAAACTTTGGATCGGACTTGAAAACTTTGTGTTTGATTGGCTGATAAATGCTGACAGGTAACCCCAAATTGCCTTCATACTTCCTAATATTTTAATGCATCATGTTTAAAGTATCACTGAGTTTGGATGTAATCATGTGCCATACATGTTTTTATTCTTAGTGCATACATTGAAAAGTTGGGAATGAAACATGTGACATAATTTTCGATAAAGCTGAAAGTTGTTAATTGCAGGGTTGTTAGTCAGGTTGAATATCCTTCATTGGTAGATTTACGTGGTCTCCTTCTCGACTTAGTTGCACAACTCCTTGGTGCTCTATCACGTATCAGGTAATTGGTAGCTGCATTCACGCATAGCTTCTTTTTTGTAAAAACAAAAGAAAGATGCCCTTTAGCCCGCATTTTCAATTTCTAAGAACATTCTTGCTTTCCTCAACAGGTTTAGTTCTGTAACAGAGCGGTTTTTCATGGAGCTCAACACTCGCCGAATTGATACTAGTGGTGCTCGAAGTGAAACACTGAGTATCATTAATGGGATGCGCTACCTAAAGCTAGGGGTACATGCTATCAACAATTTTATTTTTGGCTAGTACTATTCTTTTTTCAAAAGAAGCATTTAGTGATATGCTGTGCATACCTTTTGGCAGGTGAAAACGGAGGGTGGTCTAAATGCATCGGCTTCCTTTGTGGCAAAAGCCAATCCTCTTAACCGTGCTCCACATAAACGAAAGAGTGAACTTCATCATGCACTTTGCAATATGCTGTCAAACATTTTAGCACCACTTGCAGAGGGCGGTAAAGGTAACTGGCCGCCTCCTGATGTTGACCCTGCTCTCACTCTTTGGTATGAAGCTGTTGCAAGGATAAGAGTGCAACTTATGCATTGGACTGATAAGCAGAGCAAACATATAGCTGTAAGGAAATCACTTTTTTTTTCTTCCTATAGTGCTTTTGTTAATTCTCTGAATTTGTAATGTTTCTTTATATAGCTTTACTTGATTATCCATTAGTTTTTTAACAATGCAGCTTTTCCTTTGTGTTAGGTTGCTTATCCTTTGGTGACCTTGCTTCTCTGTCTTGGTGATCCTGTCGTTTTTCTCAATAACTTCGGTCCTCATATGGAGCAACTGTACAAGCATCTTAGGGTAACTTTTTGAAGTATTAATTTAGAGCCAAGTGGGTGTTTGGATTTGCATTTTGGAACAGATTATCTGATCATGACTTGAAGTTGTAGTAATTAGTTTTTAGTGCTTGGAAATATATATCCTGCTTTTAATTATCGTTGGTCACATACTTGGCCTCATACTAGTAGCTACAGAAATGATTATCCAAGGGATAAGCAAAAGCTAGCTGTTATACCCTTTTTTCTAACCGAATTTTTAAAGGCTTTCACTCACATTTCACAATTTCAGATGGCCCATTTGGTTAATCTATTATTTTATTTATCAGCTCTTTATAGTTTATCTTAAAGAAAGGAATCTGCTAAAGTACTCACACATCTTAATATTACAACTTTAGGCAATAGAAGCGCATCCAATTACCATCTTCTACAACTTCTATTACAGTTGATTATCTAATTTCGATTATTCAATATAACTGATTGCTTTTAAGCGCGCATCCCAATTTCCCTAGGATAATTGAACAAGATGTAATCTATTTAGAGGTGACGTGAAAAGATCTTTACAAATGACCTCTGTGTTTTTTTGCCAGATGACATAATTCAGGTTTTATGTTACAGGACAAGAACAACCGGTTCATGGCTCTGGACTGTCTTCACCGTGTTTTAAGGTTTTATCTAAGTGTACATGGGAATTCCCAACCACCAAATCGTGTATGGGATTACCTCGACAGTGTGACAGCACAACTTCTATCAATCCTCAAAAAAGGGATGCTTACACAGGATGTGCAACACGATAAAGTAGTTGAATTTTGTGTCACTATTGCTGAACATAACCTTGATTTTTCTATGAACCATGTGATCTTGGAGTTATTAAAGCAAGATAGTCCGAGTGAAGCAAAAGTTATTGGCCTTCGTGCTTTACTTGCCATCGCGATGTCTCCTACAAGCCAACACGTGGGCTTGGAAATTCTTCATGGTGAATGATTAATCGATTTATTTTAAATGCACGTATTATTTAAAATCTCGTTCTGACATCTTTTCTTTACCAGCTCATGACATAGGCCATTATGTTCCAAAAGTCAAAGCTGCAATTGAGTCTATTTTGAGGTCATGCAATCGAGCTTATAGTCAAGCTCTTCTCACTTCGTCAAAGACAACTATAGGTAATGTTTTTGCAACAAATTCTCTATGTTTTGTTGACTATGAGATATCTATTTCTGACAAATCATATATTACCTAGATGCTGTTACCAAGGAAAAATCACAAGGATATTTATTTCGTTCGGTTTTAAAGTGCATACCCTACCTGATCGAAGAAGTTGGTAGAACCGATAAGATCACCGAGATAATTCCGCAACATGGAATAAGTATCGATCCCGGTGTTCGTGAAGAAGCAGTGCAAGTATTGAATCGAATTGTGAGATTTCTTCCCCATCGCCGATTTGCTGTTATGAGAGGTATGGCGAATTTCATCTTACGGTTACCAGATGAATTCCCTCTTCTCATCCAGACATCACTGGGTCGCCTTTTGGAACTCCTGCGATTCTGGAGAGCTTGTCTCTCTGATGACAACGTAGAAAATGATGTTTCGGATACAAAGAATGTGCAGAAAAAGCAAGGGTTTAAAAGGTCTTCATTCCATCAAGGAGAACCAATAGAATATCGTGCTTCTGAGATTGATGCAGTTGGTCTTATTTTTCTTAGCTCTGCTGATAGTCAGATCAGGCACACAGCATTAGAGTTGCTACGGTGTGTGCGGTCTCTACGCAATGATATACGTAACCTCTCATTATATGAAAGATCAGATCTCCTAAAAGATGAAGCCGAACCGATTTTTATAATTGATGTTCTGGAAGAGAATGGGGTATTAATTGATTTCATATCCTCTATTATTATTTTACTTCTATTAAGATTATCAAAGTGAAGTTTAGAACTAATAACTTGTAATATAACAGGATGATATCGTTCAAAGCTGCTATTGGGATTCTGGCCGTCCATTTGATCTGAGACGAGAATCTGATATAGTACCTCATGAGGCAACACTACAGTCTATACTTTTTGAAAGCCCTGACAAGAACAGATGGGCTCGGTGTCTTAGTGAGCTTGTCAAGTATGCGGCGGTGCTCTGCCCACAGTCTGTTCAGGAAGCAAAGTAATTAAAACGTCCTACCCTAACTTATTACTTTTTGGAACCCTACATTGTGAAAATTCAAATTTGGGTACGTATATATTTTGCCAGGATGGAGATTATTCAGCGTCTGCAACACATTACACCTGTTGAATTGGGGGGAAAAGCTCATCAATTTCAGGAAGCTGACAGCAAACTAGATCAGTGGCTGATGTATGCTATGTTTGCTTGTTCATGTCCACCTGGCAGGGAAGGAGCTGGTGCAGCGACAACACGGGATCTTTTCCATCTAATTTTCCCATCACTTAAATCTGGTTCTGAAGCACATGTTGTGAGTACTAGCCACCAACTTTATATGCACAAAATTTCGCAAAAAATTTTCTGTATGTTTTTGAGAACTGATGTTTCTCTTGTTTATGGCTTTCAGCATGCAGCAACTATGGCCCTTGGGCACTCGCATCTGGAAGTGTGTGAAATTATGTTCAGTGAGCTTGCATCTTTTATGGATGAGATTTCCATGGAAACGGATGGGAAACCAAAATGGAAGGTATATTTAATGCAACTTAAAAAGATTTCAACTTTTGTTTGGATTCTGATTTGGTTCCAACTATATAAATATCCTACTTTTGCTGTTCCAGAGTCAAAAGCCCCGCCGTGAAGAACTGCGAATCCGCATTGCAAATATATACAGGACAGTTGCTGAAAACATATGGCCCGGCATGCTAGGTCGCAAGCCAGTTTTCCGCCTTCATTATTTGAAGTATATTGATGAAACAACCAGATTAATCTCGAGTTCGCCCCTTGAACTCTTTCAAGAAATGCAACCTCTTCGTTATTCGCTTGCATGTGTGTTAAGATCATTGGCTCCTGAGTTTGTGGAATCAAAATCGGAGAAGTTTGACCCTAAGACCAGAAAACGGCTGTTTGATCTTCTTTTATCCTGGTGTGATGAATCTGGTAGTACATGGAGTCAGGATAGCGCAAGTGATTACCGACGTGAAGTTGAACGGTACAAATCTAGTCAGCATGCTCGGTCGAAAGATTCCATTGACAAAATTTCATTTGATAAAGAAGTGACTGAACAAGTTGAGGCCATCCAATGGGCTTCCATGAATGCTATGGCTTCATTATTATATGGGCCGTGCTTTGATGACAACGCAAGAAAAATGAGTGGTCGGGTTATATTGTGGATCAACAGTCTATTCATTGAGCCTGCACCCCGGGTTCCATTTGGTTATTCACCTGTAGACCCGAGAACCCCATCTTATTCTAAATACACAGGAGAAGGTGGCCGAGGAGCTACTGGACGTGATAGGAACCGAGGTGGTCACCTTCGTGTTTCCCTCGCTAAAATGGCTTTGAAGAATCTGCTACTTACAAATCTAGACTTGGTCCCTGCTTGCATTGACCAGGTTAGATATCTTTGCTTATATTTGCAAAATATTATATCATACACTTAGTTTAATTACTTCTTAGTTTGATGACTAGATACAGCTTATTTCTGAAAATTTGATCATGTAACCTCATTTGGACAAGGTCTAATGACAATCTCGTATCAAATGGATGTTGTCTTAGTACTGAGTAGGGGTGGCCATAACTACGATTTACATATGAATGGATTAGTTCAGGTTATGTTCTATTTGCAAGTTGCAACTGATCAAGAGGTTAAATTTAAAATATGATGTAAAAGATTTCTTAGTAGGAAATGATTCGAATGGTTAAATTAGCCATAAGGTACCGATAGTGGATTTTAAATCAAGAAACCTTCTAAGTTGTTTTATGCAAGATAATCGTAATCGTATGACAACTCTAAGTCTCAATATAATCCCAAGGTAGTGCATCTTTTGTCTAAACGTGTGTTTTATTTGACAGTGATTTGCATCTTATATTTGTCATGTGTAATTCAACTGAATACTATTTTTGGCCTTACAGTGCTACTATTCTGATGCTGCTATAGCAGATGGCTACTTTAGCGTATTGGCAGAGGTCTACATGCGCCAAGAAATACCTAAATGTGAAATTCCGAGACTTCTAAGTTTAATCCTCTACAAAGTGGTAGATCCATCTAGACAGATTCGTGATGATGCCCTACAGATGCTCGAGACACTATCGGTCCGTGAATGGGCTGAAGATAGAATTGAGGGGTCTGGTAGTTATCGGGCAGCAGTTGTCGGCAATCTTCCTGACTCTTATCAACAATTCCAATACAAATTGTCGTGTAAACTTGCCAAAGATCATCCTGAGCTAAGTCAGCTTCTTTGTGAGGAAATCATGCAGAGACAACTTGATGCCGTTGATATAATCGCTCAGCATCAGGTTCTAACATGCATGGCTCCATGGATCGAGAACCTTAATTTCTGGAAACTGAAAGACTCTGGGTGGAGTGAACGGTTATTAAAGAGTCTTTATTATGTGACAATGCGGCACGGTGATCAGTTTCCAGATGAAATCGAGAAGCTTTGGAGTACTATTGCCAGTAAGGCTCGTAATATACGTCCAGTTTTGGACTTTTTGATCACTAAAGGTATCGAAGATTGTGATTCGAATGCTTCTGCTGAAATAAGTGGCGCCTTTGCAACATATTTCTCAGTTGCTAAGCGAGTGAGCTTGTATCTAGCTCGGATATGCCCCCAGGGGACCATTGATCACCTGGTCTATCAACTGGCTCAACGTATGCTTGAGGATAACATGGAACCACTCAGACCAACTGCTAACAAAGGTGAACCCAATGGTAATTATGTCTTGGAATTTTCACAAAATTCAGCCGTGGCCCAAATTGCTGCCGTCTTGGATAACCAGCCTCATATGTCACCTTTACTGGTTCGAGGATCTCTTGATGGTCCATTGCGGAATACAAGCGGAAGCTTAAGCTGGAGAACTGCTGGTGTAGGTGGGCGGAGTGCTTCGGGTCCATTGACTCCAATGGCTCCTGAAATGAATGTGGTTCCTGTAAATGCTACTAGGTCTGGTCAACTCCTTCCAACTATAGTTAACATGTCAGGGCCGTTAATGGGGGTCCGAAGCTCGACCGGAAGTATGAGAAGCCGGCATATGTCTCGGGATAGTGGTGATTATCTCATAGACACCCCAAATTCTGAAATTGACGGCCTTCACCCTGCTGGTGGTGCCCATGGTGTCAATGCTAAAGAACTTCACTCGGCCCTGCAAGGGCATCAACATTCACTAACCCACGCTGATATAGCATTGATTTTACTGGCGGAAATTGCTTATGAGAATGATGAAGATTTCCGGGAGCACTTACCATTACTTTTTCATGTCACGTTTGTATCCATGGATAGTTCGGAAGACATTGTGTTGGAACACTGCCAGCACTTGCTTGTTAATTTACTATATTCTCTTGCGGGACGCCATTTGGAGCTTTATGATGTTGAAAATAGTGACGGTGAAAACAAACAGCAGGTTGTAAGTTTAATCAAATATGTCCAGTCGAAACGTGGGAGCATGATGTGGGAAAATGAGGATCCAACACTTGTCAAAATCGAGCTCCCTAGTGCAGCACTGCTATCCGCACTTGTGCAGAGTATGGTGGATGCTATCTTCTTCCAAGGTGACCTTAGAGAGACATGGGGAGCAGAAGCACTAAAGTGGGCCATGGAGTGCACATCGAGACACCTCTCATGCCGGTCCCACCAAATCTACCGTGCCTTGCGTCCCCGTGTCACTAATGATGCTTGTGTGTCCCTACTCAGATGCCTCCATAGATGCTTAGCAAATCCGGTACCTTCGGTTTTAGGTTTCGTTATGGAGATTCTCTTAACATTGCAAGTTATGGTGGAAAATATGGAGCCTGAGAAGGTGATTTTGTACCCTCAGCTTTTCTGGGGATGTGTAGCTATGATGCATACCGATTTTGTTCACGTTTATTGTCAGGTACTCGAGTTGTTTGCTCGTGTCATTGACCGTTTATCATTTCGAGACCGAACGACCGAAAACGTCCTCCTTTCAAGCATGCCAAGAGACGAGCTTGATCATAGTGTAGCCGACTCAGACTTTCAGAGAATGGAATCACAAAACACCAGTAACTCGCCATCTAGTGGGAAAGTTCCAGCTTTTGAAGGGGTGCAGCCACTCGTACTCAAAGGACTCATGTCAACTGTGAGCCATGGTGTGTCAGTTGAGGTTCTCTCACGGATAACGGTCCACTCATGTGACTCAATATTTGGGGACCCAGAAACGAGACTTTTAATGCACATCATCGGTCTGCTTCCATGGCTTTGCTTACAACTAAACCAAGAAGCCGTTGGCGGTCACGGTTCACCACTCTCACACCAATACCAAAAAGCTTGTGGTGTTTCAACAAACTTAGCGATTTGGTGTCGTGCACAATCGTTAGACGAATTAGCAACAGTTTTCATGTCCTACTCACAAGGTGAAATCAAGGCAATAGACAATCTACTTGCTTGCGTGTCGCCATTACTATGCAATGAGTGGCTACCAAAACACTCAGCGTTAGCATTTGGACACCTTCTTAAGCTTCTAGAACGAGGACCCACAGAGTATCAACGGGTAATTCTCTTGTTGATGAAGGCATTGCTGCAACATACTCCCATGGATGCTGCTCAAAGCCCGCATATGTATGCAATTGTTTCTCAATTAGTTGAAAGCACTTTATGTTGGGAGGCACTTAGTGTACTGGAGGCCCTTTTACAAAGCTGCAGTTCACTGACCGGGACTCACAACCATGAGCCAGGATCATATGAGAACGGGCTCAGTGGAACTGATGAAAAAGTGCTATTTCCCCAATCATCTTTCAAGGCTCGAAGTGGACCCCTACAACAGGCCATGGGTTTGGGGTTCGGGACAGGGTCTATGTTGACTGCACAAGCAAATCTTTCTGAGTCAGGCGTTCCGCCTAGAGAGTTGGCTTTGCAAAACACACGGTTGATCCTTGGGCGGGTGCTCGATAATTGTGCACTTGGCAGAAGAAGAGACTATAAGAGATTGGTACCCTTTGTGACCACCACTAGTAACCCTTAAAACTTGTTAGTTTCTGTTAGTTGTGTACATTGGTGAAATGTGTTTTGGCTAAATATTGTATATAATTACACTAGAAATAGTTATATTTATCAGTATGTAATTTTTTCCCATTTTGGTTTAAGTTATATAATGTTTACAATCTCATCTTTTCTTATTTATTTTTCATCTTTTGTTGTATAATACGCATGTAAGATTAGCTAAAGTTTTGCCTAGCAGAAAAGGGGTATTGACTTATAATTATCAATGTGGTAATTATTACTTTGAAAAAGTATGTTTAAACTCCTTGTTTATCTCTTGTAACTCCACGTATTTCATCATCTAACAGTGATTAGTTACTTGATCTCCCTCTGTAAATCCTAATAATCTAATTTTAACCTCCATCTGTCTTGTGTGTCTCTCATCTTAAACTTGTTCTCGATCACATCTTTATCACAATTCCAGAGATTTTTTTTCTTGGGCACGGGCTTGATTGATTGTTAATCTTATGATCAAGATTATCACGACCTTGCCGCATTAGACGATTATACAGGTAACTTTTTCATCTGGGTTAGATCTAACTATCTGCAATACTTTTGAGAGTTTCATTTACATTCATGACTACCTGTAATAATCCTACATTCAATTCTTTGGACTAATTGCAGATTTCACTAGAACTTTTTTCCAAATCAAGGGACATCCATTTTGGTAATTTGATGTATGTGATTACATTCTTATTGCAACTTTTCAGATTCAGTATTAACGTTAGTCTTGTGAATCCATTTATACATGGGACGTTCGAGAAGAAAAAAGAGGACTCCTTTTAATAAGATTTCATACAAGCGTTGTGTATGTATCGATCACCCTTATGCCTTATGAGCCGAACAATATCAAGGAACGCCCATTTTCCATTTTAAACAAAGCGCCCCAGAAGTTTGACACTCGATCAACAAAAAAGTATATATTCATATTATTAAATGGATATTCCAAGTGTATTCGATTGAACACACAATACAAGGATGAATAAACAAGATGACAACAATCAAAACCACAGGCACACCTCTATACAACTCCCTTGAGTATCTCCACTCAGTTTTGGAGAGAGCCATGGGGAACAGATCATTCGCTTATCGATCCATTCCTTTTGAACAAAGCCAAGGCATCACTATAAACAGCAACCACGTTCGAGAAAACAGCAAGAATGATCATGAAGACACATAATATCTTGTCCCTTTTAGTTGCTATACCGTAACGATCCCTGGTATTCAAAACCAACAGTAATCAAGATTTTAGGGGCCAAATATATATGATAATTGTAGTAATAGGTGAAGAATAGAAGGAAACTTACCCAAGTGTGATGGCAGATGGAAAGATGAAACCGATACAAACAGCTGCAGTAGCTCCAGTAAACTGGAAAGCATCCCAGATGCTTGGGATGAAATTCGCACCCAAACAGATGACACCAATGAGACCAACCGTGATCCATGCAAACCTCACATTATCGGAGACTAAAGGTCCTTTGTTAGGAAAAAGTAATCCGTCCAAGTTCAGTCTTAATGGGAAGAAAACAATAGGAAACACAAGCATTAAATGGGCTGCATAACTAACACGAACAGCATCATTAAGCAATGAACTATATGGGATTCCAAGATTTGTGTCAAAGTTTGCAAGCACATCATCAAGTGTCCCATCACCGAATAACAAAAACCCGAAAATACTTGTCATAACATATACAGACGAGCAGAGGATAAGCGATGTTCGGACTACCGCTTTTATCTGAGTACTGTCTTCAAGCTCATTATCAATTGTGTGAACTGCAAATTTTTAGAAGTTCAATTACTTTTTCATCTTAATATAGAAATTTGAAACCATTAAATGTGAGTAAAAGTTACTTTGCATACCATTGTAGTGACAAATGTAAGCAGTCACAAGCACAGGGACAACAGTAAAGAGATTGAACGCTGATGTGAAATCCACGATATCAGGGAACAATTTAGGCATTGTAATACTTCCGCTTACCAATTTGTACATCGTAATTCCTGCAGTGATCACAAGGAAGACAACTGCAAGTGCTACCGATAATGCGGATGTATAGCTCAAAGAATCTGCACAGGTGAAAATAGTAGAAAAGTATTGGTTTTCATATGATATCAACTTAAACATACCCGCATATACATCACAAATTTAAGAAAATGATACATAACTTATTTCCAAAAGTAAATAAAAAAGACCAACCAATACGCTTTAGGCTCGCCAATGGTGCAAATACGCCAAGGGTGGTAACAACAAGCACAAAAAATCGCCCGTTCCACCAGTGTTCGCCAAACCAGCCTTGTAACACACCGGGATGATGAATTCCGTCTGAAGTTGTTCCAGCAAGCACATCACCTAAACAAACACAATTCAAATCAATATCAACCTCTATTCATATCATATATCTCATAAGCTCAAATCCAAATCTAAATGTAACAATTAGCCATACCGATAATAATCATGTAGACAACAAGCACACCAATGTTGTTAACCATAACACAGACTTGCAACAATATTCTACCAATACTACCAAAGGCATCGTCCATAGCACCTCCATAAGAAACTGACTTCCCCGCCCTACTAAACCGAAGTAACAGATCTATCGAGGCATTTGTCAAGAAAGCCATGAATATAATCAAAGCAATTCCAGGTATAAGTCCCAAAACTTTCATAGTTGCAGGCAATGCCATAATTCCAGCACCAACAATTGTGGTCGATAGATTAAACACTGCCCCGGTAAAAGAAGCTCCATTGAATTCATCGAAACCAGCGTCTTCACCTTTCTGGGTTGGCAACAATGGTGTTTTCTCGTCCACCGCTACTTGCTTATTCTTTCTTGATCTCTTTTCTTTCACAGGCTTTACATTTCCAATTGTCATCTTATATAATTCCCCTTAAAAAAGGTCCTAACTTTCTAATTTAAAGGTCCTAATTTTATGCAACTGAATCCCTGAAAATGAATCCAAGATGCAAGCTTTATAATCATATAATTATTAAAGAAATATAAATATGCAAATAAGATCTCAAATAATACTCCAACAAATTGCTTGAATTCAAAAATCCTTAATTCTAATCAATAAAATTCAAGAATTAAATCCCAGATACAAACTTTATAGTCAATTATTAATTGTAGAATTCAAAAACACACAAATACACAATTTTAAATATAGAAAATGGCTTGAAATTCATAAATAATTGCATAATTGGCTGAATTACAAAACCCTTAACTTTATGTAATTAAAACCCAAGAATTGTATCCAAGATTCAAACTTTAGAACCAATTAATATTTATAAACATATAAACAATCATTTCTTAAATCTTTTTAATATACAAAAAGGCATTTAGATGCTCAAATAATTGCAAAATTGCTTAAATAACAAAACCCTTAACTTTTTTGTTCCAAAACCCAAGAATTGAATCCAAGATTCAAACTTTATAATCCATTATCAATATATATAACTACAAAACAAATATATAAACCTACATAATTAATTGGAAATACAAAGAACCATTCAAGAAAAGAAATAAAAAAAAAGTTCAAAAAATGTTACCTTTGAGGGTCAATAATTGGATTTTGGCCAATTGGGTACAAGGAAAATTCAGAGGTAGAGAATTATTTGTGACTAAATATGTGAAATGGGTTTATATAGATATAGATATACAGATATATACAAAGAAGATTACGTAATATTTTACAAAATGTAATATGTATAAAAAAAGAATAAAATGAATGCAAAGAACTATGGTTGAAAATGGGTGGAAATTACTGTGTGTGTAAAAATATTGTTGACGTAAGCAACAAAAGCCCGCCACCGACGTCGTTATCAAATGGGTAGATGATGATGATGGCGCAAATAAGCCCATTTGAATGAATCATGTGATTGAATAAAACATGGAAATGTGAAAAAAGACAGCTAATCGTTTTTCATTATTTTACGAGAAGAATATTTGTTTTGATTTCGTGTGTGATTGAACAAATTGTGAATAAAGTTATGTGATCTATAGATATGTTACATAAATGATCCTTGTGCTTTAGTTGAAATTTTGGTTTTGTCCTTTGGTTATGTAATTTTTGAGAAAGTGTAATATTATAGAGGAAATCAAGAAATTGAAGATTACGAGTGGTTGGACAAAAATGTAAATCTGACATTTTTCATTTGGTTAGAAGTTGAATATGTGTAATTGGTTTCATAATATCGAGTTGACGTGTTATCTAAGGATTTACAACCTTCCTCCCCTCTCGAACTTAAGCGAGTGATATAAACATAGTTTTAAATTTTTCTTAGACTAAAGTACTTGTTGCACTTCTTGAGAAAGAAGTCGTCTTGGTATTGGATCCGCTCTTCTCTTAGCATGAACATGAATTCTATTCAATTTGTCTTCTTTATTCAGCCCTCACCCGAACCATTCTTAAGACTAGATATCAGACTATTGTCAAATATGGATGAAGTCAACAGATGAAAGGAAAAGATGAATTGTTAAAGGGTATAGGTCAATATTTTGAAAACCAGATCGGACACTGAACTGGACTCAGAAAATTTTACTGGTCGGATCAGTCAGATCGGTCAGACTGTAGTTGGACCGAGTTTTTGATGAAACATACATTTTTCCATGTAATACCAAAGCTCCAAAAGATTTCTGGTTCAGTACTATTAAGTTCAACCATCAATTATCCATGACAAACCAAAGTCTAAT
>JANDBE010000015.1:31393051-31405261 GCA_024320915.1 Erigeron philadelphicus
CCCCCATAGATGGATAATAACCCGCATATTCTGAGCAGAAGCAATAAACAATAAAGGCATACAAGGCAATGTTTAAAGGCAATAATCAAGTGAACCAATGAGAGTAAGCAATATTGAAAGTCATTTTAGAATGATGATATGAAACAAGAAGATATGTGAAAGAAACAATAAGGCTAACTTCAAAAGAAAAATAATTTATTACATCATAACTTACACATAGCGAACAGATAAAACACTTTTGAAGCCAAAAAAGACATGACAAAACTAACTAATGATAGAGCAATACTGAATAAACCAACATAATTCAATTTGCAATTTTCATATTTAATAAAACAAGAATCTGTACCTTTATAAGTGTTAAAAATCAAAACTCACCACCGTTCTTAGTGAAGTCTACGTTGATCATGTAAACTAGATTTAGGGTCTAAACATAGTGATGTAGCCGGGATTGACCCAAGCAACAATCTAGTCCCATACCCCAACCACAACAAATCTGGTCCAGTTTTGGTTTTGAGCCCAATTGAAGTCCATGTTGCGCTTATTTGGAACCAACGTGAATTGCAAGCTGGAACTATATTATTTATTGATTTTTATTACTAGAATTTGAATTTGATTTAGCTTCCTTTTTCCTTGTTTTCTGCTTATGAAAGCAGATTTTATTTTGACCATAATAGTTTTCTGAATAAAAATTCTCAGCTTTTTTGATTCCTCATTAGTGTTTGAGCCATTTGGTTGCATAAGAAACTGCATCCAAATGGCTCAGACACTAATGAGGAATTAAAGACTAAAAGCTGAGATTAGCTAGCATATATTCATCTAAAGCGAAAAGCAGTCATAGAAGATTAACATATTATATATCATGCTTATAAAATAGGATATAACAAAACGGGTCATTGATGTTTTAATGTAAGAACTGATACTTATCTCAACAGATTAATTAATTATAAAACTGCTTATATAACAACAACAACAAAAATCATCTTAAATAGCATAAAAAGGGCCAATAAATAGCATAAAAAAACAACTTAAAAGACAGCTACTAACAACTACTAGCAAGAAAACAATAGCAAACAAGCAACTAAATAGCATTAAAAACTACACAAAAAACAGAACTACTACAACAAAGAAAAAGCATACATAACAGTAAAATAGAACACTAAAAGAACCAAAAAGTACTTTAAAAACAACCCATGTAGTAAACTTCATTAAACCATAATAACCAAGTAAACTTCCTATAACCATCAACTACGTTTTCCCAACTTGTGGAATCGAGTCATTACATCTTTAATTCTAACTATGAGTATATGGAGTACTTCTTTCTTTACATTATAAATACGTACAAGAGTTCAAAATCACATCACCAATTAGAATTATTTCTTCCTTGAACATTTTATATCAATATCACTAAGCGATAATAAAGACGGTTCTTTTCTTTTAAACAAATATAGTAAAATCATGTACACAGCATTGTTTAGTTTTTTAAGGGTTTAAAGGAGAGGAGAGAAGAGGAGAAAATTATAAAGTTTTCTCCTTATTTTTTAAGTGATTTAGATGATTTGGAAGGAAAACTTCTCTTTATTTTTCTCTACTTTCTTTTCTTAAGTTAACTAAACAATATAGTGGTAGTGACCGTAGTAAAACCATTGAATAAAAAATTCCAACATTGATGATCTCCACTGCAACAAATATAATCTATAATCAAAGTAATATGAATACATAATTGATAATTATAACAACCAACAACAATAGGGTTTACTAATTACGTAAATTGTAATATTAATTAATAAGGATTTTGTTTACCTTGGTTCAGAATGATGTTGCATATTAGTCAGAATCAATATAAAGTAGCAACAAGAAAAGGATTGTTGATGTTAATTTGCGTAATTGGTCACTTGTTTGGGCTATGAGTGAGGCATTAAAAAGGTAAATTGGGGGCAAAATACATTCGATTAGTATAACTATTGGGCTTTGGGAAAAAAAGCACTGCCATACCCATACAGATATATTAAAACTGATTTAGCCGATATATACGTGACTAATAAAATAGGATTTACATTTCATAGTCCATAGAGTTAGTTTAAAATTCATGTTTATCTTTTGGCTCTAGTTAAATATTACTACGTAAGTTCCTGTTTATAGCTAGTCCTCATATTCATACGATTTACTATCTATCTACCAATATATATATAACAAGGTCCTAAATTCATTAATAAACAAGTAGGAACCTTTGGATGGGTTTCAACTTTGATTTTCAACCATTAGATCAAATTTAATTATTTCATCTTTGTAAAATGACAATATGAATACTTTCACTTTATATGATTAGACAAATAACCCCCTTAAAAATATATCATAAATCGTAAATATAATTATTAAAAATTATATTTTAAATTTAAATAAATTAAAAACTATAAAATGTCGACTAAGTTATAAGATATATCTATTGGATAACTATTATATTAGTTGTAAATTATTACCTAATTTATTTAATATATTTATTTAATTTAATATAATATATTATAAACACCATATGAAGTTTTGATCGGCAAATCCTTATTCCAATTCCAAGGACCCAAACACAATACAACATCTTTTTATCTTTATCCCTTTTATTTTTGATTTAAAATCATTAAATTAAATTTAATTATTTGTTTTTTATTGAATGACTAATATAACTTATACGATTAGACAAAATATATCTCTTTTAAATAATATTAATAGTAAAACATGTAAATTAGTGGTGAAAAGCAAAAAAGTATAAATTATAATTTTCAAATATATCCTTCTTAATTTTTATATAGTATACCATAAATAAATAATATATTACTTTTAAAAAGATATTATAATGAAAAGTGTAAATTAGTTATGAAAAGCAAAAAAGTATAAATTATATTTTCAAATATACCCTTCTTAATTATTATAATATACCATAAATATATAATAATATGTAAATCCGTCAAATCTCAATGACAAAAATAATGCCCGAGTTATCCTTCGCATTTTGTTTAATTATGAAAGACTAATAAACCAAATTTGTATATAACTCCACGTATTTAAAAACTAAGTTAGGCAAAATTCTCCAACTTCGAATCATTTATTTACATTTTTGTTGTTACGTTTTTTCTTTCTCTTATCTTATTTTTATATAACTATTAGTTTAACATGAGTTTCAAAAGAGACATACTTTTCAAAAATATTCCATTTGTTTGATGCACCTGATTTACGTGAGGTGAACTTAATTTTAATTACTTTTGAAATAGTAATTCTTTTTTAAAACAACATACTATTCTAACATTAATGTTAAATTATATGAAAACCTGAGATGGAACACATAAATTCCAAAAAAAAAACTCTTAATTAATCTACCCTATAAATTTGAAAAGTGGATTAGAATGTAGGTGAGTCTTTTCAAGGCCAAAGACCTTACAACCAAAGTTTATCAATATATATTGTGAGACTTAAAAAATAAGAGTATGATGACTCAATTTTATAATATATAACTACATGATTGAAAAATAAACATTTTCAAACAAAATAAAATAATATACCCATTAACTTTATAAATCATATGAGTAAATTTAAATTTTATTGTTAAGCATTACTAATACTGCAGATTGAAAAGTATATATATCTCAAAATAAGTGTCAGATCTATTTTTTCTTAAACTACTAAGTTATCATGGCTTCTCAAATAAATGTAAAAAAATAAAATAAAAAAACACAATTATATAATAAAATGTTTATATTCAATAAAAATGGTTAATCATCAATATATAACACTTACATCAACAATATTAATTTGTTTCGTGTATTTTTTTTTGACGTGGGGTTCTTTTTTGGGGGGATAATGCATGTGCAACCACTTATTTATCAAATTGATTTTTTTTTATCACCAACTTATTTAGAAAAATTTATAGGGTGTCAAAAATTCGGTTTTGTTTCAAATTTTACTAATTTTGATTTAAATTATATAAACTATTTTTTTTTGTCAAATTGTAATAGCATTATACTTCAAATTTTTAAATCAAAATGATAAAATTCAAATGCATAACGCATATTATGTTAATTTGAAAATACTGAGACGACAAATGTTTTTTTTCTTATGTAGGAGATAATAGGTACTACACAATTTAGTTCCAATTCACGTTATTATGCATTTTAACACGATGATATTTTTGTTGTTTAAATAATAATTTTTTTTAGTTGAAATTAGTCAAAACAAAATATATGATATATTTGAATGACTTATAATTATATTTTTATAGTTGCGACTAAAAGAATATGGTTAAATATTTGGGTGGCCTTCATGGGCATTATCTTATTTTTTTTATTATCTTTAAAATAGTATTTAAAATTTAAAATCATATTTTGGATAATTAATTACTCCACCCATCCTATAAATGTCCAAATTTGACTTGCTGAGTCTTTCTTCTATAACTTTGACCGTAAATATTTTTGTTTCTATAATATAACACTTAATGAAAGTTATATCAATGAAAAACACATCTTAATCTATCCGTATTTATTTATATCAGTTATTGTATAACACATACGAAACAATATACGGTCAAAGTTGCGAATAAGAGACTTCAAAAGTTAAAATAGAACATTTAAATTGGGACGAAAGAAGTATTTTATAAATTTCAAATCAGTAAATAAATTGTATTAAAATTTGTAAAAGTTTATGTATATAAAGTAAGAGCATGATGACTCAATTTATGTAAACTTTATTACGAATGTCATGTGCCTATATTAGATAGATACATATTGTAGTTTAAAGTTTGCAATGTGATATATGATTTTACTGTTCAAAAAAAAGATATATGATTTTATATAAATAAGGAGATAGTATATTTTACCATTATTTTATTATTATATTAAATAAACATGTTTTAGTCGTTTTTAATTTTACATCATGATTATACATATATATAATAAACACGTCTCACAAATCAGTCACAATAAAACCATTTCCAAATAATAATATTGTCATTATTCAACAAATAGTATTTAACAAATAGTATTTATTATTAATTTTATATCATTATTATAAAAAATCATAACATACATACTTTACCAACCATATTCAGTACAAAGTATTTTTTTGAATAATAATCTTATCATAATTAAACATGTTTAGCTTTTAATTAATAATTATGTTTTTATGAAAACTTAATATATCTCGCGTATTACGCGGGAAATTAATCTAGTTATTAAAATATACAAACAAAAAAAACAATCTTGCAATTAACTCTTTATTTTTTGAAATTTTACATTTGCTGCATAAAAATGTGTAGAATTCCCAATCTATTTATATCTCTATCCATGTAAAAAGTCAACAATTCCAGGCGCACAATAGCTATCCATCATAAAAAAAAATAAAAATAGAACAAAAGAATCTGAATAGGATCGGCGGCCACATCAACAAAAAAACCACATCACAAAACCACTTCAATACTTGCAATCGAGAAAGAAATTGAAAAAAAAAAGAGATGGGGGAAGAACACGAAGAGGGAGGACAGAAACTGAAGAAGATAGCAGCGGAAGCATATGACTATGAAAACGATCCGAGGTGGTCGGATTATTGGTCCAACGTTCTTATCCCTCCTCACATGGCTTCTCGCTCCGATGTTATCACTCACTTTAAACGCAAATTCTATCAGCGTTACATTGTATGTTCTTTTTTTATTATATATTTTTATTGCAGTTTTTATTGAATCTGTGGTATTTATCATGTTTATGTAGCTGGTTTTTGGATAAAAAGGGTAAAAAATAGAGGTTATGGAGTTTGATGATGTAGAATTAATTGTAAAGTTTTGAACTTTTTTAAAGAAAAGTGTATCGGGTGTCGTTTTTTAGCTTGAGGACTAGTTGGTTATAGGGAATTTGGAGAGTTTTTCGGGTTTGATTCGTATCACGGAGTTGAGAAGGAACATGATTTTATAGGTTGGATCACTATTTGAGCAGATTGTTGGGTAGGCCTTCTTTCACCTGACGGGTCTGGGGCTGTCTGGCGTAGGCTGGTTTGGGTTGTCGAAATATAATTTTTTTGAGGTTTAGAAGTGCATCGAAAGTTTTTGGTTGTTTGGTTGAAGATGTAAGAAATTAGGGCTATACAAACCAATGACAATTGGTAGCTGATTTAGTCACTTATGATTAAAAAGTTAATGTCTTTGATGTTTTGAGCAATGAAGAATATCGGGTTGTAATGCTCATGCTAGTTTTGGCTGTTTGGTACTAATTCCCATGTGTTCATTTATGTGTATGTAGTTTATATGAGTATCTTTTTTCTATAACGCTGTTACATACTTTCATAAACATTTTCGAATAATGATATGCCATATGTGTTTTCTTAGATTGGTAGTCGCACTATGTGATGGTGATACATTGGCGTCATATACATAAAGTTAAAGGAACTTTCTCTGATAAAGGTTGGTTTTTTCTTTGTGAACAGGATCGAGATCTTGTTGTGGAACCCATGACAACAAGCACTACCTCGCAGACTGCAAGATCGTCTCCGTCATCATCGTCATCGACATCATCTGCAAGTGAACGTAGGCCACCTCCCAGCTCAGGTAGATTAGTTTGCTCCTTCATCTCTATCATTCTGCTGTTTTTCGGGGGTTGTCTTTTGTATTGATTCACATATTTCTCGAATGCAGAAAATTTAAATAACTTTCAATTTGAATAACATAATGTGATGAAGTAAAAATTTGTTCATGCTTGTGTAATTGATGCAATAAACCTTTGTAGGGTCCACCACAAGAGCTGCAGGGGCATCAACCCCGAGTTCAGTTCCTTTACGTTGGGATCGTCAAACCATTCAGTTTTCTGTCAATGCTTGGGTATGGATATTCTCCTGTAGTGTCATATTTCAGTTTATCGCTTTCTCATTATCAGATGCTACTCTTTGAAATAAATAGATAATTAGATCTTAAACTTGTCTGTCACGGTTTCGTGGTTCTTATAAGAAATAATAAGAAAGTACAAGATAAACACTCGGGAAACCATGAAGTTAGAATATCCAGATTGGTTTAAGATACATGAAGACACCAACAATGGATGGAAATGTTGGGTGAGAAGTACTTGTAGAATTAGTTAAAGGTACAATAGTGTGTTGATCTCATTGATACATGTAAAGCATATCATCTAGCACCCACCCATTTAATTTCTAGACAATGGTTTTGAATTGAAGGAGGGGGAATCCCAACCCTTGGGTTTACCATTGAGAAATCTCAGCCCTTAGGATCACCTGAATGTAGGTATGACCAAACAGGTTTCCATACACACAGGAAAAAACAAAACCTAAATCCTCTTTCTTTTCTCTCTACTTTTTAGTCTTGCTATCTCCTCCATTCGTCCACTTCTCCTTTTAGATACTGCCGTTGTATTGCTCATGTATTAATATGTTAAGATGATAATAATCATTGTGGAAACTGGAAAGGACATATGTAGAAATGAAAGGATTCTATGCATGTAATGCAATTTTTTTTTTTCTAATCGTGGTTCTGATTCCACCTTTTGTGTGTCATGAGTCCACGGGGTTTTTTGCAAGTCCTTCCTCCATATAAAGCAGGTAAATCTCTTATGAAGGCGGATGTGACACCTAGAAATTACTTGCACCTTTTGAGATTTGAACCATGGACGTCCATAAGTGTTTAAAGATATTTATGTAAAGTTATAAAACATGATATAAACAACATGCATTGCTAG
Organism: Erigeron philadelphicus; assembly: GCA_024320915.1. Classification (NCBI taxonomy): domain Eukaryota; kingdom Viridiplantae; phylum Streptophyta; class Magnoliopsida; order Asterales; family Asteraceae; genus Erigeron; species Erigeron philadelphicus. The sequence continues at coordinate 31,400,764 of JANDBE010000015.1, forward strand.
TTTTATGTTATAGAAGTCGACACTATCATTAAGTTGGCACTTACTATGAGAACTGACAAAATCCTTTTTTGGCAGGTCCTAGTTGTGGCTGTGCTTGCCATGTTTCCACTCATACCTAAAAGCCTTTCTAACCGGGCATATCGTCTCTCATTTATGGGCACTGCTTGTTCTTCACTGTATTCTCTCTACTCTCTTTATGGGGTAAAGTTTTGGAAGCTATATAATTTTCTTTCTATGGTTGTGATTTCTTGGTTTCTATTAACCCTTGCTAAAATTGTATCTTACTGTTAGCAGAAACCAAGGGCATGGAATATGCCAGAGGTGCAATTGTGGCTACAATCAATAATTGCAACTAAAGATTTTATCTATACAATTTACTGCCTGACCTTTGTCACCTCAAACCTTCGCCTTACATGTTAGTAACACTCAGTCTGTTGATTACTTGTTATTAAATTTTCTTAGTTTCATATATCCAATATTGAGTTCTATTTCAGTTGCTTTGCTGCCGGTTGTATGCCGATCCTTGGAACATACGGCGAAATTCACCAGGCGTAATTTTGGTCGTTCTTCCTTGTACAGGTAAAGGCTCCCAACTCTCATTTTTTTGGGTTTTTTTGAACTTATAGTAACTCCTAATTTAGTTTTGGTTTTTTATCCTCATGGTATATATTCTTTTAGTTACGTTTTTGTGTGTCTTCACTCACTCTTTGTGATTGTTGCTCTACAGGAAGTACTTGGAAGAGGCTTGTGTCTGGGTAGAATCAAACTCAACGACACTCAGCATACTGTCTTCACAAGCGGAGATCGGGATTGGTTTCCTTCTGATCATCTCTCTGCTATCGTCAGTAGTCTTACTCAGCTTCCACATTGCATTAATCTTGCTTCTTAAATCTTATTCTTCTTCTTATTAACTGTTCTTCTGAATTTGCACATGCAGGTCGCAGCGTAACATCATACAAACTTTCATGTATTGGCAGGTTAGTAATTTATTCCAAGTCTCAAGTTTGTGTAGTACAACTATTTTATAGGATCAGAAGTACTAGTCAAACTTTGTTGAGTTAACAATCTGAGTGCTTGGGTGAAAAAGAAATAAATGCTCATTTTACACTAAAATTGGCACTTTTATGAGCAACAATGGAGGTGTTTTGTATTTTCTTTTTGAAAATGCTTAAAAGAACCCCATTGGGTCATATATATACAATTTTAAACTCCCCATAAAATTAGAACAAATGTTTGTTCACAATATATTTGTTATTGACTCATTGTTAAGACATTAATAGAAGCGAGTGCTTTTTTCATCCTTTTTAGTCTGCTTTTGGTTATACCCCAAATCAATCAATATCCACCTTGTTGGATATCATCTGAGGCATTCTGAGCCTTTTAGAATGAAAAACAGTTAGTGGCAGATCGTCAACACCTTTTTCTTTCTATTTTCCTACTGATAATTATTCTTTTCTTAATATTTTGTAAATGACAGTTCTATACATTTAACCTTTGGCACATGTCGTGCGCATTCTCTCTTTCCTTATCCATCAATGATTTTGCCATGTCTCCTCACCCCCACGTTACACATCTTTCGGCACACATATTAGGCATGCCAAAAACATTCTTTTTCCGCATCAGATCTCATTAAATCTCAGTTTCTCATGTAGTTCAAAATGAAAGCTTCTTAAATTGTTACTGGGATGATATATTTTGATAATTTGACTTGTTGTAGATACTATGTAAATGCAAGCCAGTTTTGGTAGTCTCACCTATAGATACTGCTAGGCGGTAGTCCATTAGTTCTACATCTGGGTGAAAATTATAAGACCTAATCTGATTGTTCTTGCGTCTCGAATACATCCAGGGCATGCCTTATTGGCATCAGTTGTACTACTCCACCGGCACTCATTATTATATGGCCCTGCACTTTGTACAGTTTAGATGTATATTGGAAACTTAATAAAGCTAATAGTGTGACTCTCATGTGTATATATTCATAGTGTTATTGAATCTAGGAGACTCCTACTGTAGTAAGTGTTAATCGGAAGACACCCCTTAATCCCTTGTACCACATTGGTACCTACGCAATCACTCTGGAAGGTTTTAGTGTACCGAGTTAAGTGCACCTGATTAGATACTACCGCATGGGGTCGATTAAATCCGGTCTGAGACGAGGATAGAACCTGTGCCAATTTTTTGTTTGGCTCTCCCCACAATGGGCCCCACATAAGCAGTGGCAGGTGGCCACTTGATCTACGACCAAGTGGTTAACTCCTACTGTAATAGTAGACATACCTGATACCTATATGTAAAGGATGTTTTCACCATAATCCACAAACCAAACAAATAATCTAAGAAAGCTTAATTAGACTTGCCCTAGTTTCACTCTCTGTCTTTACAATCATTTCTGGCTCTAGTCCGTTTATTTAGTCATTCAGACTTGCTATTTACAGAGCAAGTCAGGTGCCAAGACTGCACTGGTGGTTAATGCAAAATTAACAACCACATGACAAGTTTCTCATTTTATTTGATATCTAAAGTGTTGTCAAGAAGTATGAAAATCTGACTTTACCTTTTAGCACCTCTAAAACTTTATTATTACTTTATCTCTATAATCAGTGATTTATGTGAAATTAACCCGTTGAAGTAATTCACCATTGCAATTTTGTAACTGAAATTCTTTTTGTGGCAGCTGTTGAAGCTCATGTATCAAGCACCTGTCACAGCTGGTTACCATCAAAGTGTGTGGTCTAAAATCGGGAGGACAGTTAACCCTCTTATATACCAGTATGCACCATTTCTAAACACTCCCATCTCTGCTATACAACGGTGGTGGTTTAGGTAAACAATAGCATTTGCATGGGAAGTAACAGAGGAGAATAAGGATCAATATAGAACAATAACATTATGTAATGTAGCTAAGTTGAATCTTATCCAGATTGTGTTCAATGATGGGGAGTTTTTACATGGTCTCTTTTCTGGCCTTGCACAATTTCAAGGTCATAAGTTGAATATTTTATGTGATGGATAAGTTTTATTGTAGTTAGACCCAAGTTTTATTAATTCACATTTTGCTTGGATTTATAAAGGCGAGACGTTATATAAAACTGAGTCATATCCAAATTGCGCATCACGCTTAACATATATGTGTGCAACAATCTTGTTTCCCTTTTATGGCTATGTACGTTTTATGTATGTGTTTCTACGGGCCGAAGTACATTGTATGTATATGTCATTTTGTTCTTGTGAATTATTCATGAATATATTCCATCCTTAAACTATATCTAGATTAGGACTGAACGGAGCAAGGCATGAAATTGCACTTTTAAAGCACGAGAATGCTCCGGAACGCCCTAAGATGCCATGTACATTGCCCTGAATGGGCATTTGGAGAGAGAAAGGGATAGGCGTGACAAATAAGACGCTTCTTTATAGCTTATTTTTCATGGGTCCCACTTTTACTTCCACTTGTCACTTTTTACTTTCCTTTATTTTTTTATGAGCCCTCTTAATTAATAATTTAATTAAATAAATTCTGATCCCTTAGAGGGACTTTAATATGTAAAGCCTTGCTCCCACAAAAAATAAAAAATACCCCTTGTTGATTGTACTGCCACGTGTTACGAGATGCCCCTATGAGAAGCCCTAAAGAGAAGCTTTGCTCCTCATAGTCTAAGTTGCATGGGTCCTCTTTGTTTTTTTTTTCCTTTAAGATACTTGTTACCAATGAAGCTTAGACCCATATGTAAAGTTTCAATACGTTGGTTCGATCCTTTGGGGTGCCCAGTTCATGTGGAGATTCGGAGGAGATATTTTACCGGCATCATATGGCTCATACAGGGTGAGTCGATGGGTATTCAATTGTGATACCGGGGCTAGGGTTTCCCCCATTAACTTTTTTTATTATGAACCCAACATTTCAAGGATTACCGTATAGTTTTTGTAAGTACGTTCTTCTACGGATTAGTAAAATGCATTTATTTTTATTTATTTTTTTCATTCATCATTAATTTCTACCTAATTTTCAATTTTATTATCAAGCAAGAAGGCTCGTTTTTTCTATTTTTGTCTGATTGTCATCTCAATTCTATCATATAATTAACTTTTAGGATTCAATGAATTGATTTAATTAAGTATCGAGATACTCTAAAGTTAAAAATTTACTAATAAAGCTGTGATTTTGACTTTTGAATTAAAATTAAGGGTTAAAATTTAAAAATAATGTTAAATCTTAGACCCAAATCCTTTAGATTCTAATTGAAGGGACAAAATGCCTACATCTTCACTCATAAAGTTGAAAACAACCTCAAAAGATCCGCATCCTATAATTAAAAAGTTTGCTGAAAAAAATTGAAGTTAGTTTGGATAATTAAAACAATGGGCGTTTAACAATGATACCATCTCAGTTGGCAGAGTCGTTAGTTTTACACGTCAATGCCTGTTACCTTTAGACTAAGGGCCTCTTGAATTTTTATATGGCTTTTTCTTTGATATGTATGTAACATTGATTGTG
>JANDBE010000015.1:31584513-31595815 GCA_024320915.1 Erigeron philadelphicus
ATGTTATTTATAATCCTTTGTCTTGAATACTCGACTTTCTGTACATCTCATTGTTCTGCCTTAGTTGGGGTGTTACAAAATGTTCAACTCTTTATATTTTAGGTTGATATTTAGGTATATAAATTAGGTTTATTAGTTATTTTCGATATAAAATACTTATTGGATTAATTTTGTTCATTAAATTTGCGTATATAATTTATTGTTATGATCTTGGTTATCTTTTATTAAAAAAGCTGTTCATATATATGAATTCGGTAGGATTTAGAAGCACTTTTTTCTTAGTTCGGCCGAGTGTTTGAATTTTCAGGGCCGTTCCCGGATGAAAAAACACACTTAAAATTTTAAAAATTTGATAGGTTCCATCTCTGAGCATGAATGGAATAGAATCGGTATTTAAAAACAGAGTTTAAAACCATTACTTAGATTTGAGATTTCTAGAAAAATACAACCTGGTAGAAGAATAAATTTGTACATGTGATTTCTACTATAGATAAAAAACAGAGAATCATGACATTCATGATTTTAACAAAAATGTATATAAGCATCCATCTAGTATCAAATAACGTTTTCCTACTTCGATGGAAACGAATGAATACTTCAATTATAAGTCCTTTCACAACGTTCATGACTTAATTTTCAAAGACTAGATCAGTCTCATATCAGTTTCACATCAGTCCAAGGACTAATCTTCTAAACATCCCTAATGTCAGGACTAGTCTAGGACACATAATTTATTTCATTTTACACTTCTATCTACTTAAAGAAAAAGAGAAAACATAAAAAAAAAAAAAAATCAAGGACAAATTCCGTTCCTAAAAAGACGAACGAGTCACATCTATTGGTGTACACTCATCCCGACAAGTAATGGATGAGTCTAAGGATGAGCACATTAGAAGTGCTCGATCTAAAAGTTAAATGTTTTTGTTGTACACTTTTAAAATGATTTTGGATGTGGTCCAGAAGCCCAGAACTTGTAAGTGAAAAAATGATCAATCCTTAAATGGGGCCATAAGCCAAGACTTTTATAGTCAATGGTAAACATAGGCAAAATCGAAGCAATTTACATATGGATAGCTTACATTTAATAGTAAGAAGTTTTCAAGAGAAACGATGTTATAAACACTTTGAAAAGTGATATCAAAATCTAGACTAGAATTAATTATCTTGTAAGACAAAGTTATACATTTTAAAATGACTTAATATCAATAAGATTTACATGCCAAACTTGGCAATTCGATCGACAAATATACATGATAGTCACCAAGGAAATTGCCATGCAAATTCCTTGTAAACCAAACTTCACGCAATATGCCACTCCTTAATTACACATGCACACCTTCTTGGAAATTTCCTTAACCACAAATAATATTTCATGTTTTCTTCAATTTCCCACCATCATTTGCAACTTGCAAGCTACTTGTTCAATTCCATCTACTATATAACTCTTCATATTATCTATAGAATGTCGTTAAGTTTTTCAATTCCATCTACTATATAACTGTCACCCTTAGGTAGATTTTCATTAGTTTGCATTAATTCAAATGGAGCCTACTAAAATTCCAAAAACATTTGGTTGTTTTCCACAAAAGGGTCTATTTTTAAAACTAAGTAGCTTTCGTTCCAAGCATAGCACCCGTTCAAACGATAGTAGTTATTCTCCCACATTAACTATGTCTCCTAGATCTCCAAAACCGAAAACCAACAACCGAGAACAAGAGTTTAGAACAGTTTTTGCTCGATTTGATGCCGATAAAGATGGAAAGATATCAGCATTAGAGCTTCGGTCATATTTTGGTTCCATTGGAGAGTACATGTCTCACCAAGAGGCTCAAGGTGTGATAGATGAGTTGGATACTAATAACGATGGGTTTATTGATTTTGACGACTTCATGAGGCTCATGAAGGTGAACGATGAAGAGCAAGACCACGTGAAGGCGGCGTTTGAAATGTTTGAGTACGAGAAAGGGTGCGGACGGATTAGCCCAAAGAGCTTGCAAAAGACACTAAGTCGACTTGGGGACTCGAAAACTTATGATGAGTGTTTGCATATGATTAAGATGTTTGATACTCATGGTAAAGGAGCTGTTGATTTTAATGAGTTTCAACAGATGATGATGGCTTAAATATATTATATTAGTTGTAAATGCATGTGTCCCTATAAATTGTAAATGTGTTTGCATATATATGATTAAAAAGTTTAATGAGCTGTTAATTATCAGTAAAGGACATGTATGATTGTTTAATGCCAAATGCCAATACAAAGAGAATTTTCCTGTACCAATTACTTTGTTAAGTGTTAACAAGTGAAACCTGGAGTACAAGCATAGACATATATATATTTTTTTAACGTTAGAAGTGGTTAGATCTTGTTTGTCTCACTTATCGGCATTTACGTTCTTTGGATAGGATGTCATTTGAATTTTCAGTGAATCACTAAGGAGGAAAACCTCTTTTTAATCCGGCAAACGACATGACGTATGATTGATAGAATTAAGCTTTCTCTCAAGACTTAAATCTGGGTCTTCCCGGACTTAAAACCCTTGTAAGAGGACTGAAATTTAACATGTTATACATATTGATTTTGAGTGTAAAATGCATACACTTATAAAAAAATATGTAATCATTACAATGTTTGTGAATTACCATCTACATCCGCTAAAGTCTCTTTTGGTTACTTTAAAAATGAAAATTTATTTTGAAGCATTCCCAAAGAAAAATGTGAACACTTTTAAGGGTGTTTAGAATTGAGTTTATAAAATAGATTATCCATTTAAAAACTGTGTTTTGAAAAAATATATCCAGACCTGTTATTTTTAAAATTGTGTTTTCTATCTATGAAAACGCAAATGATCACTTATTTTGCTAAACAATATTTTTAAAATTTACGTTATGCAAATGCAATAATTAGATAATCGGTTCAAAACGTAATTACAAACATAGGAATACTAGATTTAATGACTAACAATCGGTGGGGTTTGGGCTTCCATCAGGGCCAGGTTCAGCAGATGTTCATATTGTGAATGTAAGTTATGGGCCTTCGCCGACTAAAAAGTAATTAAGGGCGGGGTCTTAATCCATTATAAAAGCCAATGAGCACACGTTTTCTGGTTGTTGGGTTACAATAAAAAGGCGGCAGATTTTATTTATACTTATGATATACGAGTAATAGTCGACGTACATTTCCAGTTATTCTAATGTTCCATTCATTTGTTAATTTGACAATTGAATGAGTTTTCTTTGTTTAAATTAGCTAAGATTGAAACTTTGGTTAAGATATATGCAATCAAATAGGGCCATCATTCCTAACCCTTTAATTTTCCGACTATCCCAAAGATGTTATCTAAAAAAAAGTTTAAACCTAGAGATCTTTGAGAAGACATCAAAGTCACCCCAACTACTAAGCTACTTTTAGTTCATATTTACACGACATGCATCAATAGTAAAAACCCAAGATGTAATGATGGTTCTAATGTAGTAATGTTATGGGAATACATCTGAATAAAGTTCTTGATAACTCTTGGTTTGAAATATAATCAATACTACAACAGGGTTGACCCCTTGTCTCATAATCAGCAAAGAATGGCCGTCGTTTTGCTAAAAAAATTATGTATTAAACTCATAGCTCATTACATATATTTTGAATATTTCAACACTTCTTGTCCTATGTCATTTGAGTCCCTTTCACCACCTTTTAGTACATACACAAGGGTATCAAAACGTCATTTTCAGCACCTTTTTGGTTCAAAATTTGTCACTACTTTTCAATGCGAAGTGTGCAAATTTCTACATATGATATCACCTTTACCCTTTTGTTTATTGTGAAACAGCCAGAGATCTTAGTTGGTAGGCTTTCATATTCACTTGGTCAACAGATGATTGAAGTTAGCAGCTACTTATGTTCAGTCATTTGGTGAAAGGTTTCAAAAACCACTTTCCTAGCAAACAAAATGGTTTGCACTTTTGACATGAACCTGTTCATCTTCATGTTGGTTCTCTTGCTTTTCGCTATCGAATCTGGTGGCCAACAAATGTACTCAGGAAACCTCGTTCTGGACTGTGATAACAGCGATAAATCAGGACCTTCTCCTGCATTTCTCTACACCTGCAATGGTCTACAACCATCTTGTACCTCCTTTCTCATATTCAGAACACAACCTCTTTACAACACAATCGTGACCATTTCAAAGCTCATGTCAACAGACCCCATAGAACTAGCCAGTATCAACAACATCACAAATTCTAACAAAATTTTGCCACTAAACAAAGAGCTAATCATTCCAGTCACTTGTTCATGTTTGGGTCAGTACTATCAGGCTAACACATCTTTTGTAATTCATAGTAATTCCGACACCTATTTCACTATAGCAAATTACACATACGAAGGTTTAACCACTTGTGATTCGCTCCAAAGAAACAACATGTATGACATAAATGACCTGCACCCTGGTCAGAACCTTCAAGTACCGCTTAGATGTGCATGTCCAACAGTTAGTCAATCCATGGTGGGGGTCAAATATTTGTTGACATATTTGATTACATGGAAAGATTCGATCCAAAAACTTAGTAATAGATTTAAGATAAGCAGTCAAGATTTAGCTTTAGCGAACGGCTTTTCTTCTGTGGAAGAAAAAGAGATTTATCCATTTACGACTCTTCTTATTCCCCTTTCACATGAACCGTTAAGTTCTCAGACAAGAACACTTGGTCATAAGCAAAGTCTTTCAAAGGGATATGTCATAGCTTGGACTGTGGCTGGTACTGCCTTGGCAATTTTATCGTTTGTGGGAATTTTACTGTGGAGAAGAAATAGAGTGAATAAGGGGAAGATTGTAAAATGGGTGTTGCCTAAAGATATTCAACTTGGTATTGCTAGTGTTGATCAAATTCTCAAAATATACAGATTTGAAGAATTAGAGGAGGCTAGTGACGGTTTTAGCCCCCAGAACAGATTGAGTGCTTCGGTTTATAAAGGGAGTCTGAAAGAAAAGAAGGTGGTGATTAAACAGATGGATGCAAATGCTCCTAAAGAGGTGAAAATCCTCCAAAAAATTAACCATTTTAATCTCATAGGTCTATATGGCTTTTGTGAGCATGATAAAGCTTGCTATCTTGTTTATGAATATATGGAGAACGGCTCTTTAAAGGAATGGCTGCAAGATAAGGCTTCTCAAGAAAATCAAACTTGGAACAATAGGATTCGTATTGGTCTAGATGTTGCTAAGGGTCTCCAATATCTCCATAACTTTGCAAACCCAGCATATGTTCACAAGGACATAAATAGTAGTAATATTCTACTCAGTAAAGATCTGCGAGCCAAGATTTCAAAATTCGGTCTTGCAAGGTCAGCAGAAACGGACCAAAATGGGAATTCATCTATCAAATGTCCATTTGAATCAAAGGGCTACCTTGCACCAGAGTATTTAGAAGACGGATTTGTGACAACTAAGACTGATGTTTATGCTTTTGGAGTTGTTCTCTTGGAACTTATCACAGGAAGGAAAGCTGTGTACAAGCATGATGATGATGGTGAAGAAGTAATGCTGTCAGAAGTTGTTCTCTCAAGTATGTGTGACGAAAAGTATGCAAAGGATAAGCTTAAATACCTTATTGATCCTTGTTTACAAGCCAGGCACCCCCTTGGTTTCGTCATAGATCAAGATGAACTAGCCCTGCGATTGATCAAACTGAGCATAGCTTGTTTGGAACCTGAACCATCAAGAAGATTAAGCATGAACGATATAGTTTCTACTCTTATGATGATTCAAATGGATGCACAGAATTCTGAAGCAATGTTTACAGCATGAAACATAAAAGTTCATTGCATCTCTATTTGCATGGGATCACAAATGTATGTAAATAGTCAAAGATGTGATGTAAAAACTTCATGAATGATTTACATTTAATAAACATATCAGATTGTATTGAAGAAAAAGTGTCATACACCCTTTTCTTTCTCTATCACTCTACGTATGTATCTATAACATTTTGCTAGTACCGTAAAAAAAGATTTGTCGTATGCATTAACGTTCTACAGAAGTTGAAATGTTTTTTTATTTATTTAAAGGTAAAACAGGATGTGGTAGTTTAGGGTCAACTAATTTATCATGACAGTGACCTTTTGAATAGAGGTTCTCTCTTTAAAATTGGAGTATGAAGAATAAGAATAATAGAAGTGTATAAGAGTATAAAAGGGATATGTTGTTTTCTGTTGAGCAACTTTTCGTGATGGCTATAGGTTGTCTTGATGGAAACATTCTACGAATATGACATATTAACATTTTGGTATACGAAAACCAAAACGGACGAATATAAATGACGCCTAACCTAATATTTATGTCTTCTAGTATGTTCTGATAGAAAACTCAAAAATAAGAATTCCAACAACTTGCTACAAATTTGATGTTGACATCTATACACTCTCAGTTTTTTCCAACAGAGAAAGACCAGGTCACAAGGATCTATGAGAACTTAAATCACAATATATTATACTAATAGAGCTGTAATAAGAATATCAGAAATGCAATTAAGAAAAACGTAAAATGCTCTCACTTTAAAGAGCTAGTTGACATACAAAGCTATGGGTGTTCATTCGGTCGGGGTTTGGGGCACTGGCGTTATTCAGTTCGTGTAATTTGTTACAAAGCATTAAAGGTAGAAGAAAACTACTGCAATGAAGTTAGCAGTTGTTGTTTGGTGCAAAAGTGCAAGACGGGGTAGCATGAGTCAAAGGTTCTGCTCGAATACATAAACTATTCAATAGTAAATGAAAAATGAGTTAATGGACCTACTGTCCAGATATGCTAGTATATATGTCTATTAGTTACTGGACTTGGCTTAACAGAAGCATCACTTTTAATCTAATATTACAATTAAGATTTAAAAAAAGGAAGTTCATATATACATCAGTTAGTATTGATAAAGTCATCCCGTCACAGTGAGGTCTACTAATTCATTCTATAATCATGATACACTAAAAGAAATAAAATATTCTGTAGTTGAAGAACAAGAGAGAATTTATTTCAATAGTAGATAAGGTCACACCTGAAAATTGGACAAGCGTCCTGTTGGCTGTTGCAACCGAAGATAGGATTCAATGTCACTGCAGTATATATCTGAGTACTCAAAGATAACTTAAAATTCAACAGCTTGGTTTAATATCAGAAACGATGGGATGCTCAAGCCTATAAAAAGGCTCATTTTTAGTTTGTTGCTGTCATGATCTATAGAGTAAATTGCATATATCTCAATGCTTGGTCAAAGATTTCCATCTTTTCTTCTAAAGTAAGCACTTTGTAAGATAATATGCAAGACTTTACCTTAGTTACTGGAAGGTCATCCACCACAATCAATAACACTGAACGTTAGTTTCCCAATTCGGCCATTTACCTTTTATCTCAACGGTGTCAAAACCTGAACTACCCACTTAACATATATCTTCGTTTCCATTAATAGTTGGAAAACTACCGCAATAAACTCTATAAACTCGTTGAAGATCCGCAACACTTGTAGTATATGAATTACCACGAAAGGTACCTATAAAAACATCGTGAGTCTCTGCAAGTGTTTCTTCCACAGCTGCAGCCTCCCTTATTTTTCCTTCTTTCCACAGACTCTTTACTAGCAAACGCTTTGTAAACATATCAGGCTTCACTTTAAAGGTTTTCATATCTTCGAATGCTCTATGAGCAAGAACAGCTCTATTCGAGTTGCAATAAGCAGATATCAGAACCTTAAACATAAAAGCATCTGGTTCCAGACCACTTTGCTTAACCACCCCAAAGAGCCTCTGAACCATTTTAATGTTCCCATCAAGTGCGAAATGACGCATCAATCCTGAATATGTTTGAATATCTGGAGAAAGTCCAGATAAAATCATTTCGTCCAGTGTATCTATGGCCTCTGCATCCATTTTACACTTGGCCAAGGTTTTCAAGATGCTTGTATACAAAGACAAAAGACCCTGTTTGGACAATTTACCACAAAGGATTTTAACAGTTTGAAAGACCTTAAGAGCAGCTTCACCGTTCTTTGAAATTCCATAGTAATCAATAATCACTTTTACTGTAGTATATGACAACTGAATACCTTCATCTTTCATCTTAAATATGAGTTGTTCTACGAGATTAACATGTCCTTCATGAGCTAACTTGGTAATCATTTTGGATACCGTGTGAACATCATGACTGAATCCTGGTCGATTACCAACCCAACAAAAGAACTCCCAAGCTGACTCAGCTGAACTGAAGCTCCTTATCATTTTAGAAACCAGGCGTGTTGTCCAAACAAATTTAGCATCCTCCAGTGTTGATACCTCTTCAGGCCTCCAAAAATGCAAAGAATTAGCCAATAAGATAGGGTCAAACCATGGTCTTAACTTGACTCCATCCGCACCTCCATCCTCCTCCTCATCATCAGATAAATATTTCACATATTCAATCCTCGGGTCAGGCAACATTTCTTTAATCAGTTCACATGTCTCTTCCACAAATCCTGCATCATGCATTCGCTGCAGAGACGAGAGCATCACTCGGGTCGGAAAAACTCCATCTAATTTCATTTCACTAAGCAAACTTTTAACCACATCAAACCGGTCACTACCACAGAATGCATCAACAAGAACCGAATACTGCCTTAGTGTATGTTTTACCCCCATAGACGGCATCATGTTAAAAATTTCCATCGCCGAATCTAAGTTCCCAGAACCCACAAGATGCTCAACAATTACAGTGTATGTTCTAGAATTAGGAATCCCTCCTTCATCAACCATCCTACAAAAAGTCTTAACCGCTTCATAGTCTTTTCCCGTCTGCGCACAAAGCCCTATAATGATATTATAGGACTCAACATTAGGACCTTTTTTAGAAACTTTCCACTCATGCCACACAGAAAGAACCGATTCAAGATCACGTGCAGCCGCATAAAACTTCATCTGATCCATAAAACTAACACGACCAACATTTTTAAACTTCCCCAAATTTATCCCATTCACAAGTGCCTTCAACTTCCTAGTTTCACCTGCCTTTGCAAGTATCTTTGCCAACGCGTAAAGGGTCTTTTCATTATGACTAAAATGTGGTATTTTCTTTAAAGTCTCAATCAAGGTAAGCGCAGAGGCGGGTGATGGGGCAGACTTAAGCGCATTGGCAACTACAAACGAGTCCAAACCGGGATCATTCAAGATAGAATGAAGCGAGTCTTGGGAACTCGAACGGAGAGCCACACGTATCTTATCTATGAGCCGTGCTCGGTCTAAGTAAAGCGAGACGGCATTAGTACCAGACTTGCTGGCAAAGTTGTGGGCATACATGTTTAAATTCAAATTCATCCATATATTTGCAGGAAAACCTAACAAATGATAACTTCGTTGTATTCTAAGTTTATGAGCAAATTTAATACAAATATTATTCAGCAATATACACATACCCATTATTATATTTATAGTACAAGAATTGAGCATGAAATCTTTCGTTAAATTGGGTGTAAATTCATTTGGAAATGATTAAAAGGCGGGAGCTTTATTTATGGGACTTTCGTCGAACACTTGGTGTGCAAGCCCAAATTTTAATTTTGGAAAATGGGTAGAGTTTTCCGGGTATGAAAATGGATATATCGGACCCGTGAAACAGAGTTGGTTTGTTGATTGATTGCGGGTCGCCCGTCAGCACAGTTGGTTCGATGAACAAAAGGGTCCCGACTCCCAAGTATTTCGGTGAGGCTTGACAGATGATAATGACCACTACTGATTTGGAGATGTTAACTTTTATTTTTATTTTTTATTTTTTTTTATGGTAAACATTAGTTACCTGGATTACATCCTCTAAAGTTATTTTAAGAGAATCTTGATCGGTTAAAATTCAAAGCTGATATTTAAATCTTTCTTTGATTTTAATTCAAAAATTAAAATTATTAATTTTACCTATAAAATTAATAATAATTTTAAAGAATCCCAATCCTATTTATTTAACTTCTAACAAAAAATAAACAAAAATAAAAATAAGTTGGCCTTTCTTTTTAGTCTAAAGTTTGATTTCTTACTTCTCTAAGGAATATGCATACGACTTAAAAAGAAAAAGTTAATGTTTTCATACGTGTTATGTGTAAAATTTAATTGGGTTATTTTATACACCGTAAAGCTCATAAAAATAATAGGTAGATAAAAGTTATCCAAGATAATCCATACTTCTATTTTTGGTTTATAACATAGTTTAACCAGTTGTATATATTGTATTGTATAAGGATAGATATCGATTAAGTTTAATTTACTGCATTATTATTTCAATCAATGGAGTTATCAAATTACGAATAACGAATAAATAATGCATCCAATTATCCGTATCCGTATCCAATTCTTTTTGCTTCTCATTCCCAAATACAAATTAGTCATGTGGTTATCATTCTCTTTAATTAAATCTTTTTTTATCGATTACGTGCATTAGGTTACATCTACTATAAATACATGTACATACGCTTTCAAAAGAACAAATTATTTTACCATGCGATAAATCACATATTCATTAACGAATTTAAGAATCTAAAGATGACAGATTCCATTAACGAAGACGTAGATGGACAACGGCCAATGAAGTTGCGATACAATGCTGATACGATTACCTCGAGACAGAAGTACCTTAGAAGCTACACATTCAACAGAGCTGACGACGACAGCAAGAAAACGTTGGCAAGGAAGACAAAGGATTTTTCGACCAAGCTCATGAAGAGTTGCTTTTGCGGATGGAGCAGATTGCGATGCCTGTCTCTTTGTTGTTGTCGTGTGGAATTAATTGGAAGATCATGATCAGGTCATCCCATTTATATTATTATATATTATTATTATATTGTCGTGGTTAATTACTTAATTAGGGATTAATTATTAAGGTTCGTTAGTAGGAACAGTTTTTTTTTTAACATGTTTAGTAGGAAACGTTGATTAACGTTTTGGTCGATCAACACGTACAATTAATGTGTCTTCACATAAATATGTAAGTTTAGATCGGAAGTCGCGCGATTATATTAATGCTAGCTTCCAAGTGTTTTTTATTTATTGATACATTAGGTATAATTATCTGATTATCTCACTCTTTTGAAACTGTGTTATTGTGGTAACAACCTAGCTAGTTCAATATTCTAAGGTAACTTCCCGTCGCCCAAATCCAGTAGTGGATAAATAAATATTACGAGTATTTAAGTCGGAGCAAACAAATGAAGCCTAGCACAACTGGCAGATACGTTTTTCCCACAGGTCTTGGGTTCGACTCTTAGGAGTGACAAGTCTGTGGGTTTTTTCCCTGAATCACCTGTAACG
>JANDBE010000015.1:31790154-31802184 GCA_024320915.1 Erigeron philadelphicus
TAAGTGGTTGAGAATTACCTGGACACTAGCCTGGTTGGGGGATTAGTGGGTACCAAATGGTACATGGAATCAAGGGGTTTCCATCCAATTACCCTTTTTCTCTTGATGTTGCTCATGATTAAGAGGGGGAGTAATCGTACATTTTTTCTAATTGCCTTTAGCATACTGACGATTGATCTCCATTCTATGTAGGCGTTGCAAAAAGAGTATACACTCATTAAGTCAATATACGTCCCTAGTTTGACCAGGGATGATGGGTTTCAAGAAATTCTGCGATGGGCAACCCCAACCCAAATTTACAACCTCTGATCCGAACACGACTCCATTTAGTTTAGAACATAAATGATTGATTATAATTAATATCGAGACTTGCAAGTACCCGAAATTCCCAATTATATAATTCTTTAGTTCAAAAAATCTTAGATCCCATTCTCTTACTTACACATGACACATACCTTTCATGTTTCTATATATATGAGGATGACACCATCTTTGGTTACACCATTGTTTGTTTAAATGTTTAATAATTATGAGGAACGTGAAGTTTATAAAATTCTTAGTTTTTTTGATGATAGCGCAAACCCCCCAACTTTCATTGGGAAATAGGGTGAGATTATGAGAATATAACCCGGTTCTCTGTAAAGGATCAGTGGCAGGTTCTTGGACCCTGGTCTCCTTTGACCCCGATATCTGATATGTAGTTCAAAACCAAAATTTGTGTGTTTCGGTCAAGGACTGAAATATGAAAATTTGGAAATATCGATGGGATTTTGGTAATTCTAATATTATGCAATGTCTACAAAATTTGAACTTGAAAGTGTCAACATTTGATAGATTAGTGTTAATACTTGCCAAATTTAGTTATTATTATGTTGTGGTGAGGTTTGGACAAAAAAAATTAAAAATTTGGACCAATTTCGGTGAGATTTTGGTAAATTTCACAGAAAATCTTGGGAACGAAATGCCTCTGGAGGACTGAAATCCTACCACTGGTATACCACCGAAATTGACTACTTAGCATATTTGTACTCTTGCAATGTTTGGCAGAATTCAAATTCTGTTGTGGTTATTCCCTTTTATATCTTCTGCTATTTGAATTTTGTTGGTTTGGGTTCTAGATTTGTGTGTGTCTGCATTTAAACATATTGTTCATAATATGCTTAAATGTGTAGTTAATCAATTCCCACTGAGTTTTATCCTGTATGGTTGCTGACCGTGACTGCTTAAAAATCACTCAAACTACAATTGTTATACTCTATTTGGACAGGAACTTGGTGGAATCAGTACCGCGATGGATAGACAGAAGGCTCTGCTTCATGACCTTACTGCTAATGTTAAGGATATGCTACGGAACACAGAAATTGCAGTTCGCTCTTTCATGATGCTTCGGTCCAAGTTTTCTCACCCAAATAAAACCTCTGCTGTAACAACATCACAGCCTCCTGGAGCGATAACAACTACAACTACTCAACCTACAACATCCGCCATGGTTCCAGTTTATGATTTCTACAGTGGCATGCCACAAAAGCCTTCTCCATTTTTGCAACAAACTGTTGCCAGATTTGAGAAGTATCTAGCTGAGTGTCGCCAATGGGTTGAGGAGCTGGAGCAGTTACTTCTAGAATCTAATAGGAATGCAATGAATCCCACCTCCTCATTGTACCAGTCTCTACCCAAAGTTATGTCAAACGTTCATGACTTCTTTGTTTACGTGGCTGCAAAGGTAGTAATTTATGGGTGCAGAGTAATTATGTTTGATACTGTATTTTGTAGTCATGACCTATGGTTTGCAGGTGGAGAGCATTCATCAGTATATGGAGTCCATGAAAACCGCATACCTTGCTGACCAGCGCGGTCGGGGAGATGGGAATGATCCATTTCTTGAGGCTGATCGACGAGAAACCGCTAAAAGAGCTGCCGCTGCCCGGAGGATACATCCAACTCTGCACTTACCTTCTAATCCACAACCATCAACTCCACTTGCTGGGTTGCCTGCGAGCTCGGGAACAACTGCGACATCGGTTGCTCCACCCACATCTGCCTCAGCGGCAACCGGTGGATCAGGACTTTTCAGTACGCCATTCTCTGGCACGTCATCATCTTCGTTGTTTTCATCTCTTGCTCCATCTGCTCCATCATTTAATAATACATTTGCATCCACGGCTTCTCCTCAGACATCCATTTTTGGGGCATCCTCTAGTTCAACACCCTCCTTTTTTAGTACACCTGCTGCAGGAACCTCAACACCATTTGCCATAAACACTTCTACAGGAGCATCAGCATTTTCTTCACAGTTTGCTACAAACCCTTCAGCAGGACCGTCACCATTTGGAAGTTCATTTACAGGTAACTAATGTTGGGGATTGACATTCAAACCTAGTTAAAACACACATGAAAGAAATGCAAAATACAAATATGATTATATGAATGAAAAAGATGAGAACACTGCGTAACTACGTAGTTGGGCAGGTCACTTCAATCTGCTTAAACAATGTGCGAACTAGAGCCCTTTCATTGATTTCGATACTAGATCTATAATTTGTTGGGAGTGTTTATATGGGGCCAAATTAAGGTGAATTCTTATTTAATATGTTTGCTTTGCTGCTGGCGCAACTAGGGAAAACTGCCACCTACTTGATTTTTGGGCCTAAAATTTTCCATGCAGGCTATGCCTTTAATTTTTTTTTTTTTTTACCAGCCAAGCATGGGGCGCCCGGTCTCCCATTCCATGGGCTTTGACCGGTTCGTCCTAGCAAATATTAGACTTCATCAGCAAATAATTCTCGATTATTGGTTCTTGCTTACTAAAAATACTGTCATCTAACTTGTTTCGGATGCAACTCTGTCAGTGCTGTAATGTAACACTTAAGCATACTATCCTTATAACTTACTGTTATATAGCTATATTAAAACCTGCTCCATGGTTTATGTTATAATTGCCCGATAACGTTCAGCATATATAACCTGCTCTGTACTATATGCGGTCTCTTTTTTTTTGGTAATTATTGAGGATTACCATTGTTTATTCTCTATTCATTGATTTTCTGTTTCAACTGAATAGGAGCAACATCAGGATCGGGGGCAAGCTTTAATACTCAATCTGTAAGCAAAAATTTTCCTCTGCCATTCTAGATTGAAGCTAGATAGTATTATATACTTCATACATCACTGTGGCAAGCATATACCTTGGCGTTCTTTCTAATTTTTTTTTTTGTTTATCACAGAGAGCAAGAGGTGCTAAAGGTCGCACAGGGCGGAGATAGAAATTCAGTGAGGATCAGTATTAACTTCTAATGATGGAGGTGACTTGTTTGTATAATTCTCATTGGCTTCCCACCATGTTTATTAGCTCCGAGCTTCAATTTTAGCCTAGAAAGACAACAGTATTTGGTTAGACCTTCATTGTTTCTTCTACCCCTTCAAGGTCAAGTTCTTATCTTTGTTACTATATTTTACTTCTTAGAGTGATTTCAATGAAACTGGAAAAAATCAAACTATGAGATAATACATTGTATTACTGTAACATTGTAGTCACCGGATGCATCATTATGTCCAGTTTGAAGATAGATAATATTCATGTCCAAATTTGCTTAAATTTTGTGAGGCTCTTTATATTTGAAAGCAAAACCTGATTGCTAATTTTCATGACAGTACCCAAAAGACGAAACTATCTGTACGGCTGTACCAAATAGTATGAACTGGACTTAGACTTAAGTTTAGTAGTATCTTTAAGTTTTTATTAAATGAAGTTGTTAAAGTAAAATGAAAAACGCTAGTTTATACCCAGCATTGTTCCCTGTTTAGTTCTCTTATTTGAATTGATAGAATCCTGTTATATACACATGTTATGCCACTAGAAATAAAATATAATTTGGCATTTCTAAACTTATTGTCACCATCATCCTATAACAACTCCCACTTCAGCTTAGCACCATAATTACATACAGTTAGCTAAATGACTGAAAAAATTTAACTTATGGTTGGTCAACTGGTTAGGTATGTATGCCAATCACATCTCGATAACATTATTAATCACTTAGGATTTTAATATACAAAAAGAAGGCAAGTGACTGATGAATGCGACTGTGGAAAAGTGATATATGAAGTATATGTTAGTATATAATATACATTAAAGACGCAAGTAGGTAGTTGATTATATGTTTTCAGTAGTATTATTTTTATATAGTTAGTGGATAATCCTCATTTAAAAGTGTGATTATGATGGAGATAAGAAAATATTGAACATTTGATACCGACAGATGCTCCATTGATTGGAGCAATTTGAGAGCGACAGGGATTCACGAGATACTCGAATCGACAGGTCTTAAAAAACACCTCTTCATAGATGGCAACGATAAGTGGTTTGTAATGTCAAGTCTTAGAGCCCCTACTCATTTCATGTTTTGTTCGGATTCGTAAAACCAAAACAAAAATAGGAATATTTTCATGTGATTAGTTGTAATCTTGGATGATTTGTCATTTCTTAGGATGTAAGGAAAATTAATGATATAATGAAAAGATTAACACATGTTATAATATGGTACCTCATGGGTCAATATGTCCTTCAAAGAATTGTTCATGTTGTCTCGTCAATTCTAATTGATGGGCCCGTGTTTACAAGGGGAATGTAATAGCTGAGCACCACTAAGTTTTGTCCATTGATGTGAAAACTAGTCTTGCAAGTTTAGAATCTGCAATTCTTATCATGTATATGATGATTGATGATGCCCATGCTTTACCTTTCTCATCATGTTATGTCTACATTATTATGATATACAAATTATATGTATTTATATATATTATATATAATCTACTTTATAAAATGATATGTAAATACAGGTGTGATAGTATAAGAAATACATACAGCAGTACTTGGTAGATATGTGTGTGTGTATGACTGTCAACTTTTGGTTAAGTTTATAATAATGTTGTGTCTGGTGGAAGGTGTACTCTGAGTTCATATGTGTGTTTTTGGAATCTTGATTATTACTGCAATTATGGTATTGTTGGTGCAACAGTTTGTTTAACCAACCTCTGCATTTTTGGGTGTTTTCTGTCTTGCTAGTTTGACCTAGTCAAAGTTAACCCAAGTGTATTTCCACTAACTTTAATCAATGGATATAAAAGCTCATCTTCGACTGTATATGTTTGGCCCATGGGTCGGGGACCATATCCATGCGTGGAGCAAATTGAAAGGATCCGATTGGGATTAGTTGGTAATTAAATAATGATACATACATATGATACCCGGATTGTATCATTTCTCCATTTTACTCTTCACATTTGATCATGTTATTTGTTTTGATTTTTTGTTATGCATGATTTTATGTCTACATTTTAACCATTTATCATTCTTCAAATAGGTTATAAATTGGAGTTACAGGACAAGATTACTTTTGAACTGAATTTCTTGTTTTATAATTTGACCTGTTCTATGTAAACTACAATGTAATTATGTAAACAGATCCATTTTTACATAAACATATTATCATTATAATTTTTCATCATGTATATCATTACTAATTATGAGGTAAAAATGAGTTGAATTTACGGTCACAAGATCTAACTTTAACACAGTATTTCACAGTCACCCATTATATGTTGAGGACTGAAAAAAATTAATTAGGGACCACAAATATCTGCATCATGATTCAAACTTTCCATTGAAACACAAATCTAATGTTGATGAAGAGAAGGTCGGGAGCATGGGTATATAGGGTGTCAGAAATAAAATTCCCCTGGCAACCTATAATTCAAAATTCTCTTTTTTATAAGCTACTCTCATCCAATGAATTGGTGCCCACATGACATGCCAACTTTGTCAAAGATAATTATATTATTTCTTATACAAATGAATATGAGATATTGAGCAAATCGGTGTAAATAGTTACTTGAGTTAGACTAAAGTAGTTTCGAATTCAAGTTAAACTCAGAATACAAATTTACTACTCAATTCGTTTCATGAGTCAAGTGAGCTATTCGAGCTTCTCAGCTTCATGAGTCTCACAAGCCCAACAAGCTTCGTAAAATGCTTTCTATACTATAAGATTGGTTTATCTTTTTCATGATCATAAATGATATCATTTTAGCTCGGGTTGGATTCCGGTGTGTTTTGGGTCGTTGGAAAGGAAGGAGTTAACGAAGGAGGTAGTGATGATTGTTTAAGGATAAGCTAGGAATGAGTGGTAATAATGTGCACGAATGGTGGTAGACAAATTCATAATGATGAAAACGCAGGCATTGTGGCATGATTAGTGGGAGTAAATTCGGGTTTCTATCATTCACATGCACACCATTACAATATTACAAGCTTAATTAATTTACCGCCAAGTAATATAAAATGTTTTGGTGATAATTAAAAAAAACTTATATTTAGTACATATTCAAAAGTATCCTGAAATTGGTTTTTTTGCTTTAAGAGGAATAAATTTTATATGATATTTCAATACCATATTTTAATGTAGAAGATTAGGTGTACAATTGTACAATTGAAAGAAAAAATAATGATAAATCTATTCTTTCAAATAAAATTTAAAGCTAGTTGAATCAAGACAAATCTTTTACGAGTAATGTTTTAGGAACTTTTATTTTAAAATAAAAAGATAAATCTCTTGAAAATCTTGTACCAAACATAGCTAAAGTGTCTATTGGTAATTTCTTAAAAATGTACGCGCGTTAAACACAAGAGGGTGGCTATAACAACATAAGTACCTCAGTCGCACTCATCA
This sequence comes from Erigeron philadelphicus, assembly GCA_024320915.1. NCBI lineage: Eukaryota > Viridiplantae > Streptophyta > Magnoliopsida > Asterales > Asteraceae > Erigeron > Erigeron philadelphicus. The sequence goes on from JANDBE010000015.1 coordinate 31,796,883, forward strand.
TGACTAAGTAGTTGTGTATCAAACCATCATCAAATGGTAACAGCAAATCCTTATAAAGATTATCAGGTTCGAGACTTATACTAAAAATATTTGGAATGACCACTTGTATTTAATTTCCACCTATGGTAAGCCTGAATTCCTCCAGATTTTTGAGTGATACAATTTTTTCATCGAGAATAAAAATTTGAGGATCCATTCGGCGAGTAAGCTCTTTTAATGCAGACCAGATTAATATAACATATGTAGTCCTTTGGATATATACAAGTAATTCACATCTTTTCAGGGAAAAGAAAATTTTGGATCAAGTCACGTTCTAATATGATTCACTTAATGAACATGCTTTTCTTTTTCACTTAATGAACATACTTTTCTTTCAATAAAACAATATGAGTCAGGTTTTTTTTTTTAATAAAATTAATAAAAAGGTTTTTTTTCTAGAACTATAGGAGAATTTTATTAAAAAAGGCGGTTGAAAATAAATAAATTGTTTCTGGATTGTTTTATAATTGTAACTCGATTTTATCTAAACCTTATTTTGATTAGTGCATTTTAACGTTTGTCAATTAGGTGTCGTATCTGTCAAACTGAATTATTAAGTGTAATCATTACGACCAAAAGAATTTGTAACAAGCTTGACAAAGTTGAATGGTCATAGCATTTTCCAAATTTTAAATGGTTTGTAGTTGAAAGACGTTTTGTACTTATATATAATTTTAGTGATGATGTATTATAAATAGTGAGCTAGTTAAAAGTGAACCGAAACTTTAATTCACCGAAGCTCGTTTAATACTACAATTTTTGAGGTTATAGTTGACGTTTTATTATTTTTTTTATGGGAAATGATTAATCCTTCTAACCAAATAGCCCAATAATCCTTTTAAATATGGGATGATGACATGTGAAAAAATCAGGTGGCAAGATTAGAAAAGAGAATTAGTGGATACCACATGTCACCTCTGTAATGTGTTAAGAGGATTATTAGGCTATTTGGTTATGAGGATCTATCATTTTCCTAAAAATATATATTACTCCGTAAAAAAAATTAGTAGATCGTATTTTCCAAATAAGAATAAAAAAATAAAATATACATTCTGATAGAGCATTTGATTTGTAACAATATAACATCTTATAAAGAATTTAACACTTTGTTTAGTTACTTAAAATTTAAAAATATAAAATGATCTAAACAAAATATCTAAATAACTACCCAGAAACCAACAAGTAGTTGGTCTAGTGGTAATAGAAGCACTTGGTGACCCTAAGGTCCCAAATTCGATTTCCAATTGGCACAAAAACGTGGGCTCGATCATTTGGGGTGCCTTGATCATGTGAGGATTGGGATGAAAGTATTGTACCGACATCATATGGCTCATACGGAGTGAGTCGATGAGTATCCAATTGTGATGCAAGGCCTAGGTTCCCCCAATTATCTAAGTTTAGAGGTTGTTTCCATTTTTTACCGATATGAAAGAAAGCCCTCCAAATTTGCATGGAATGAGGATCGAATCCATGACCTATATGGCTCTATCTTCATTAGGGTGTTTAATACTGATCCAATCATGCTTCTTAAAAGGATGTTTAATACTAAAATCATTATTACACTAAAATAGACCCCGAACACTCGAACACAATAACCAGTTTACCTAATTCCATAATCAAGATATAAGATATGAGATTTAGGCAGTTTTATTTGTATTTAAAAATAAAGATTTTGTTTTTAAAGATATTCCATACTAAAATGTAAAAAGTGAAAAAAATAGTGTGTTTTAGGTATTGGGGATGTTGTATCTATATTTTTTTGTTTGTAAATGTTTATAAACATTTATTTGTAACAATTTTTGTACGTCAACCATTAGCTGGCCATTTGTTTTGGGTCGGATATTGTTACCTCCATGCAACTTTTCCAGCCAATACTTTCTATGGGCTGTATGTTTTGGGCCGTATTTAGCTGAGGCCTTTTTGACACACCCTTGCCGTGACAGACGGTGACAAGTGCCGTCGATTGACCTCCACAATCAGCACCTGAAGATGCTTTTCCGATGGTAAACTACATTATCACATATATCTTAATTTCTATTCATGTATTTTAATTTCAGTTTTAATTACAAGATGCATTTAATATTTTATAATAATAAGAATCTTTTGTTAGAACCTGGCTCAGAAATATTAGGGTGCGATTGGTTATTTGCAGAAAAAATTAAAGCTGTTTTTATTATTTATTTTATAGTGTTGGATTTTCTATTCAATGGTTAACGCATAGGAAAATGTTGTACATAAAATTAACCGATCTCTAGAAATAATTTTACTGTCATGTACTACAACACTTTGCTGGAGTTAACCATAACCGTAAGGGCTATTTAGGACACGAATACTCGATCACCTTTCATAGAATATGTTCCTAATAAATTTTTAAATACTCTTGAGGTTACAACTTACAAGGATGCCCGAACTCGATTAATGTTTAATTAAATAATACTTGTATGAAAGCATAATGCAATAGGTGTTTTACAACTAGATGATCTTTTCTTAGAAAGGATGTTAGTGTGGAAGCATGAAAGCATAATGCAGTAGGTGTTTTATAATGTTACCAAATTGCCCTCAGCCGCTTAGACGTTTAGTCAGCTTGATTTACCTCTTACGTGCTGGGCCACAAATGGTCTGGCGCGGTCCGATTAATGTATCCGGAAATGAAGCTTATCCCATTAACATTTTTTATTACCAAGTTCATAATAATTATTGTGAAAACATGCAGTTTGTGTTCCAGTTGACTTTAGTAAGTTTTAGTCTGTTAATATGTTAACTGTGTATATTCACGCCCCAGGTGAATTCGCTTACCACTCGATCTTGATTCTTGACTCCTCTTCCATGATGATAAGCCAAGTTGGATAATAAAATCTCTGCTTGAGAACCTTCTCAGTGTCTTGACTCTTGAAGGTTTGGGTCGCGTTCTGTGGTTTCAGTGTTCTGTTGAATGACCATCGAATGCTCATATTGTTAAAGAATATGCTCATATTGTTAAAGAGGACGTGAATCCTGAATCAACAGTTTTTGACACAAGTGTTGATGCACCCGGGAACAGTCAGTTTCTTTTGGCAACCAAAACCACTGGACTAACAGAGATGCTCAGGTACCAGATATCAACATCTCTGATCTTCGAACTATCTGGCTCAAAAAACCCAGCTTGAAAATTCAAAATTCTGAATTTTGTGGTCAACATTTCCCCATCTGTCAATAACTGTGACTCTGAAATGACGTTGAGTTCCACAGTGCAGATTCTGTGAAAATAATGGGAATGCAGCAGAAGAAATATACCTCCACTTTCCAGTTCTATCTTCCCGATTCGAACTCTGGCAATTCAGCTTTTGTTGATTATGTTTGAAGGTATGTGCTGTCATTTTTTTGTTGCTTCTGCTTCAGCTTCAGCTTTGTTTCTGCTTCAGCTTCAATGTTGTTACCACTTAATAGTTAATGTCACAACTTCACTAGTTTCACTACTTGGGTATGTATGTGTATATAGATAGGTATGAGCTACTGTATTATAAAAAGGGCGAAATTATTTGCTACATAAGCACGCACGCACGCACGCACATACATACACACACACAATACATATGTAGATAATGGGGTTTATTCTTTGCTATAAACACACATATACATACATTTGTGCACGTCTGTGTAGATATAAACCCCATATTTTTTCCTTACTTTCTTTTATAACACAGAGGCAAGAAATCAGCTAAATACAGTCAGCAAAAGATAATCACGTCATCCATCATATAGGCATTCCATTATTTGATAGGTGGACCACTCAAAAACAGGATTGAAATTGATTTTAAATCCATTACGTTGCAACCATAAGCATGGCAGATCATAATTTTATCATATTCCATTTTTATTGACTAATTACATTCTTTCCAAATACATATTGTGGACCAAGTGCTGCCTAAGCTTTCTATCGAGCATTCAACTGAGTAATGGTTAAATCATTGATTGAACCTGCTGGCTCTGGGTGTTTGCTTAAAGAGTAGTCAGCCACAGGAAATTCACTTCCTACAAAAAATCCTGGCTGCTTAGGTTGTGGTAATTCACCCTCACCGTCCAACATCCGGACTACATACGGCATGTTTGGCCTATCTCCTGCAATATTTTGAACACATAACAATCCCACTTTGATTGATCTTAATACTTCGTGTGAATCCCATGATCCAGCTAAATCTGCATCAATCAGTTCCGTTGATCTGCCTTCATTGTATGCACTCCATGCCTGAATTTTAACATACAAGTTGATTGTTATATGGTGTAGGTTCGCAAAAGGAAGGAGTAGTTTGTCACGGGTGAACTTACATGCCCGGTAAGATTATTGTAGTGCTCGGGATCAGCGAATCCTCTGTTTTTCTTCCCACTCACAATCTCCAGCACCAAAACGCCAAAGCTAAATACATCTGACTTCATTGAGAAAAGACCATCTCGTGCATACTCTGGGGGCATGTAACCACTGCACGCAGCATATTTTATATAAGAAAAAACTAATGAACGGAAGATTAATAGAATGACTAGTTAGCTGCTTTGACTTACTATGTGCCAGCAACTCTTTGGGTATTTGCTTGGCTCTCATTTCCTCCAAAACTTCTAGCTAGGCCAAAGTCTGATATCTTAGGGATCATGTCTCGATCTAGTAAAATGTTGCCGGCTTTAAGATCTCTGTGTATAATTCTAAGCCGTGAATCGTGATGAAGATACAAAAGTCCTCGAGCAATTCCTTTGATGATGTTGAAGCGCTTCGGCCAATCAAGGTGCATGCTTTGGTTTGGTTCTGTTCAAAATGTTGGTTTAACTATATGTACGGATAGTTCATACTAGCAATTAATTTGAGTTCATAGAAATGATTCTCACCAAAGATAATCGAGTCTAAGCTTTTATTTGGCATGTACTCATAGATTAACAACTTCTCATCTTCTTTTATGGAATAGCCAAGGAGCTTTACAAGATTTCGGTGTTGAAGTTTTGAAATGCAGATGACTTCATTCTTGAACTCATCAACTCCTTGGTTGGAAGTCTTTGAGAGGCGCTTAACTGCAATTTCTTGCCCTTCCTCTAGCACACCCTGAATATCAACATTTGCAATCCGAGTAATTTCACAAACTTCAGAGGTAACACTTGTTGGTACTGTTTATGTTTATATATATAGCAAGCTTATATCGTGTTGAGAAGCTATAGTATTGCTGTTATTACCTTATAGACTGGTCCAAATCCACCCTCTCCGAGTTTATTATCATCTGAAAAACTGGCATTGGCTGCTGCT
>JANDBE010000015.1:31811079-31822084 GCA_024320915.1 Erigeron philadelphicus
ATTATGTAAAATGTCTTTTAGTTGTACTTTTTAATTAAGTGATGACTTATTAGATAAGTCCTAAACAAACATAATTTTCAACTTAGGCAATTAAGATTAAGTCAAGATTTATGGATTAAGTGGTTATCAAACACCACCTAAGACATTTATATAAAAATATGAGGATCAAAAGTGTTATTGACTAATTCTTTAGTCAATGATGATGTCATTAAAATATTAAGATGAATTTCAATCAATGGTTTTTTTTTTTTTTTTTCCGTTTTAATATATATTAAAGATGTTAGTTGGTTGTTTCGTTTTAGATGGTATACAACTCAGTTGCTATATATATACTTCTTGGAATATAGTTTTGGAGTATGGAGTATGGACCTATATTGCTATTTTTGAATAAAACTATTTCAAATCATGAGGCTTTTGACATACGAAGACAAACTTATAAAACATGCTTTTGCAATTGTAAACTTGTAATGCGATTTGGTCAAGTCTTGGAATAGAGCAAGTTGTTGCAGATTGACTGTACCAGGACCATTGCATGGACTCACTACAAGAATTTGCAGTTTTGGCGACCAAAATGTTTCGCGACGACATATATTTCGTCGCCAAAAGCCACAAAACGACAAAATAATCGATTGGAAGACTTTGAAAGTCAAATCTCAACTTGTCGTCGCTAAGGTCATCACTAAGGTCGTCGCAAATCTTTTTTTGATTTTAATTTTGAGTTAAATTCTCTCCTGGTCAAAGAAAAAAAAAAGAAACGTCGCTAATGGCGTCGCTTAAGTCGTCGCTAACTAATTTTATTTAATTTTTTTCTTTTTTCGTATTCCCTCCAAACAAAAAAAACTTCGATTGTAATTGGATCCAACGGCTTCGCTTTATTTGGATATTTTTTTGTAGAATTTTTCTGTGATTTTGGCATGAAAATGATCAGTTTTCAGATTGTAATTGAAAGTGATTATTGAAGTTTGTTTGTTTTTTATTCGATTTGATAGATTTTGCATAAAAAATGAAAAAACCCTAAGGGTAAGAAATCGTTTCTATGGTGAAAAAACGCAGTCAAAGTCAAAGGTTTGACCTTTATGGTTTTAATTAATACTCCATCCTTCTCATAATAAATGTTCAATTTTGACTTTTTGAGTTTTTTTCTTCCAACTTTGACTGTAAATATTTTTGTTTTTGTTATATAACACTTGATATAACATATATGAATTGATTGAGTTGTAAATGTACCTTCCATTGATATAACTTTCATCAACTAATATATAACATAAACGAATATATTTATGGTCAAAGTCAGAAGAAAAAACTTTACGAGTCAAAATAGGACAATTAAAATGGGACGGAGGGAGTTATACAATCCAAATAAAGTTGTTCGTTTATCTTATTTGTGCTAATTTGGACCTTAAAAATAGAATTAACAAATTATATATTACTCGTGATTCAAATTAAAAGTGAGTAACTTACTTGTCTCCGGTACTTGCATTGCAAGTAACAGCTTATTAAAAAAAGATTAATATGTACATCGATTGATATTTCAAACGAAATTTTTGTATTTCTCCAAAAAACTTGTAAGAACTTCCTTAATACAAGTCTTTGAGTTCACTCTATTAAAGGTAGAACCTTCACATTTCTTGTTCTCCCGATAACTTGGCCAAAAGCCATTCAAACTACAACAAAGACAACTCTTTCTTTCCACTTTACTTTCTTTCTCTCTCCCACTCCCATTATTCATCCCAAAGTGTACAAGAAATCCAACTTTGTTGTTGTTTTTTTCCTTTTTTTTGTTTCTTTCTCTTTAACTTCAACTTCAAATCAAGAAAGTTACAAAAAAAAATGATTCAAGAGTTATTTGGTGGAGGTTCTGCTAGTCTTCTAAATAATCGAGACCAAAATCTTCCCATTTCTGGTAGTGTCTTTGAACCTTCATCACCTTCTCCTTCACCTTCTTCTTCCGCCACCACAACCACCACCACCACCGCCACGACAAACGCCACCACAATCACCACCCCTACCACTCCCGACATCCAAAAACTACGATGTCCAAGATGCGATTCTTCAAACACAAAATTTTGTTACTACAACAACTACAACCTCACTCAACCTCGCCATTTCTGCAAGACGTGTCGACGTTATTGGACTAAAGGTGGCGCTCTTCGTAACGTCCCAATTGGCGGTGGATGTCGAAAAAACAAAGGGACCACCATAACTTCAGTTGTTGGAAAACCACTCTCTTCAAATTGCAAACTAAAAGCAGTTGTGTCATCTGAGTTAGCAGGATCAAGGTCTAGTAGTTTCATCAATAGTTTTGATCATGAATTCAATATTAATAACCCAAACAACAACAACAATCCAATTCTATGGTCTGGTGGGCCACCACAAACATCTCATTTACTTTCATTACTAAGAGCCACACAAAACCCTAACCCTAATTTTATGGTTGGATCGAACATTATGGGTAATAACCTAGGGTTTGAGCCATTAGGTCATCAAGCATCATCATTAGGACTTTGTAGCTCTTTATGGAATAGAAACAATCTTCAACAAGCAAACCAAGAAGGGAATAATAATATCATGACTACTAGTAATGATCATGAAGCTGAAAATACCGAAAATAATAATCGGTATCAAAGGATTAGAACAAATTATTATAATCATGATCAAACTACGACACCTTTGGTTTTGGGTGGTAATGTGGTCAATACTTCTTCAACTAATAATACTATTTTGGATTCGGCTCCAGTTCATCTAGCAAGTGGTGATCAGCAGCAGCTTGGGTTTTGGAACCAAACGCTTCCATGGTCCGATTTACCCGCGGCTAATGGTGCATATCCTTAAGTTAAGAATTTTTTTTTTTTTTTTTTTGTTAATTTATAGTTAAGAACTCAGTTTTTAGGGTTTGTGGTTAATTACGTCAATTTGTAGTAATTTGGGGTGTGGTATATGAATATGGTTTGTTATTTTATATCTTGTATCTTATTTGTTTTGATTGTTTGAGTTAATTATATATCCTAATTATATTATATATGCACATTTTATATAGTTTGAGTTCATTTTGTACATCACCAGTTTATGACGATATACTACCAAATATGCATTATTGTGTTGTAAAATACAACATTGTAAAGCACGGTTAGTAATGTATCGTAATTAGTGGTGTACAGATCGTTTACTTATATATATACTCTTTCCTTTAACAAAATGAAGTATTAGTGCTAATTGATCATATAACTACAATTAGTTATTGTTTACAAGAGTAATCATATCTAAAATATTTTTAATAAATATTATATATAATCATAAATATATGATCATATAGCAAATTGTGTGAAGTGGAACAATTCTTGAGAAAAGGAAAATCTTGCATAGAAGAATATGGGGTTTTTTATGCACTTAATGTAGATCAACTATATTTGTTTTAATTTAATGATCAGGAAATTATAATAAAAAAGGTATATCTAATAGGAATAAAAAGAGTGGGCAAAACACATAGATAAGAGAGCATATCTTCTTGGTTAACTCAATATATTTAGGGTTTGATTTGCCTTTTTTCTGCTTAGTGGATGGATGATGGAGCAAAAAGGAATAAAGATTCTTGTATTCACTATTCTTAATACGATTTCGATCCTTGATATAATATTCCTTTAATCCATCAATTCAATTATCAATATATACTATTATGGTGGCTAATAATTTTTTTTATTGAGTTCACTATACATATGATGATAATGTAGTTCAGAATATCTATCAAATAAATTAGTTAAGCTAGCTTATGGATTGTTGATGATAATTTTTTGAGACACATATACATAGAAAGGTTATATTAGGAACTCAAAAGATTACAAATAATCTTAAAAACTTTTTTTAAATGTTGTACGTCCTAGGTACTGTTTAGTATTTTACTAAGCATTTTTCACAAAAATGTATATAGAAACATTCTTTGTTTATCATTGTCTAGCTGTTTCACCTTTTTCTACAAAATGTTAAAGTAAAGAGTACAGTACATTGTAAGAAACTTTTTAGGGAAACGAGCTGAGAATATATGTTGAATACATTCGATATGAGTCATGTAGAGTTGTTAATTAAGTAATGGAAATTAATTAATATTAATACTTACTAATAAAGGAGATCCAACTAATTTAATTTGATTTAGCAGTTCAGTACTTCTCCCTCTCGAAACTTACTAGTATTAACACAAATTGTCATTTAGAATGAATGGGATGAAGGTGGTCTGACTCTTTATTCTTCACAGATTGAGATTTTGATATTGATCTCTTATACTATAATATATATCTTCTTTTAATTTTCAAAGTCTATATCTTTAAATATATTTTGTTGTGTTATATAAAACTAAATAAATATATGAAACTAGTACTAGAAATATAGAGTTTATAAGTATTGCGGGGGTTGCCATAACTACCGGCCCGTTGCCACCATATAGCCCCGCCACTGTTCACGCTTATACTTAGAAATTAGATATGACTAGTTGGCTAGTCTGTGCTATTTCAGTTTGTCAAACTGATATATCTGAGTAGCTAAAATCACCATATGGGTCCTTGTAACTATTTTTGTCTTTATTAGTGTGATTTAGACGTTAATAAGATGCGAAAAGAGATGAATGGTAAAAAAAAATTATCAGTATGCTAGAAACTTCACTATGTTTAAAGTTGCATAATAGTGTTGAATCAAGAAACCATTTAGATAGAACAAAGGCAGCCCAATTATTGGAGAATAGGATATGTATAATGTATTATTACCAGTATATGACTATTATTATCTATTAGACTTTACATTGGTCTGGGCCCATATATTTCAGCCCGTTAATCATTATTAAACATTAAACAGGAGTCCAGGATTGCCCAACTTTTCATTTAGTTGAAATTGTCACTTTGAGAAGAAAAATAAATAAATTGAGTCTCATAATTGAAATTTAGCTTGTACATTGGTAATTTGGTATTGTTTGATTAATTAACAAACCACAGTACGAATTAATAAGAAAAATACAAGAATTTCAACATCAAAGAAGCAATACCCAAATAGCCATTTTCTATATTAAAGTTAAAAGTATAAGTTTATTAATTAGAACAAGCAATACACTAAGTTTAGAAGGAATGAAACATAAAAATATAAAATCAAAGTAAACCGATTTCAATTAAATTTTTTTGTACTAAGAAGCAATTTGAACACAAATGAAATCATAATTATTCTTATTCTCCTAAAAGCCATGGTTACACCCTCGTAACTGACCAAGGAGAGAACGAAAGCTGCATTCCAAACACAAATTTCTAAAGTATTTTTTCTACTTTGCCTTGCCACAACGCAATGCGTTTTGAGGTATGTCATATTCAGTGAAGAGACTCTTTTCGTTATTCCACACTCGAGCATACAACTGCTGTCCCAAGTACTGCCTAGGCCAGTTTGCTGACCTCAAGTTCCACATTCCCTTGTTGTCCAATGACGCCAATATTGCGCTCCAAGATTTTGGGTAAACCTGCAAATTATCCAACAACAAAGTTGTCAGATTATGATGTTTTAGATGACTTTGTGCACTTGTTACAAGTTAAGTCTTATCCTCACATAAATGTCAAAAAAAAAAAAGACTATTTTTCAACTAAGGAATAAAAGGATTGCTGAAATAACAGAGGAATGTATCCAGAAAGCCATTTACCTGGATTGTGTATCGTGAAGTAGCATCGTTCAGATTGTAGAATCTTTTTCTTAGTGTCGAATTCCATGTCCCACCACCAAAACTGCAGTTTACCAATAATGATAATAAGTATTTTAGTTCTTCATGGATTGAGTAAAATAAGATTAATTAAGAAGAAGAAGAGAAAAAAATGCTACCCGACACTCCAAAAATCATGACCATCAAGATGCCATGTCTGAACAGAGTTTTCGTTGTTTTGAAAGATGATTTCAACAAAGTCATGAAGAGTAAAGCCCATTACAGATGGGGCAATAACTGCAGGGCCAGGAGGAGGTGCAGGTTTAATCGAGTCTAGTTTGAAGACTCCAGGAATGTTAAAATAATCAGCAAGCTTTAATGGGGTGGCTGGATTGATGTGTGACACCTTATTCACAGCATACCTAAGCTTTCCACCGATTTTAGCTTTTGAATTAGCTAGCACGACCGTTCTAGTTACTGGAATCGTTCCATAGTGAAATGAACCTTGAGGGTTGGGCCTTGCTGCATTTGCCGTCAAGTTCCATCTACAAACACAAATAAAATTTGACTACAGCTTTTCTAAGCTATGAAATTTAAACGTACGCTAAGATTAAGAAGAAAAAAAAGGTTACCTGAGTGTCCTGGCCTGTTTCATGGACCAGTGAATCTGATAGGTAGGCGCAACAGGCAATGGCAAAGAAGCTTTGGCAGTAGATCCAGCATATTTAAGGATTCCAGTAGCAGTGAGAATAGTTTTTGTAAATCTAGTTGAGGCAACGATAAAATATTCCTTTGCAGGAGAATGCAGGGTGACCAACAAAGAAGCAGACTGTCCGGGATGAAGATCAAGTGATTCATATGATTCATGTAAAGTATGGGCTCCTTCTAGTTCAACTAACACCATTGTATGGCCTTGGATCCTAAAGTTTATCGAACTTACCAACGCCAAATTTGACACCCTAAACAAATACCTCTGACCTAATTAAATATTAACAAAATTAACATAGTTAGTCAACACATACATTTTGAATATAGGAAGCATATACGTTTCGATCTTAAGGTGATCAATACCTGCTCGGCCAGTGAAGGAGGTGGCACGAGGACTTCCATTGATAAGGAGACCATTTGGTTTGGGAAGAGATTTTCCCGAGTCAAGTATACTTCTTAATGCCTGCAAAAAAGAGTCGAAACTTTATTAAACTAATATAGAGAGGTTTAAAAGAGACTGAAATTAAAAAAAGGGAGAATTTCAAAGATTACAATTTACAAACCTTGTGATCAGATTTCCACCAATCACTAACAAGTAGAGTGAACTCTGCGACAGGTTTAAGATATGGGACGAAAATAACAGGCCTAGCTCCGATATTAAGGGCCCCAAAACCACCGACGGCTCTCTGCATTCCGATGGAAGGGAAGTAGGAAAAGGTACCGATTTGATCTTTTACTTGCATATGGTAAGTCCATTGTGACCCTGGTGGGATGGGACAGTTAGTCCCCAACACTCCGTCTTGCCATGAAGTCTTTCTATGGTGAACTCCATTCCTGTACGTACGTTGTCCCATTAACTCACAAAGTTAATTAACACGTTTCTATTTACATACTGCGATAAAAAGAAACTAAAACAGAATCGAAAAAAGCTCAAATTACACGTATGTACCATGTAATGAGGAAAGGCTCGTCCAGCTTGTTGACGACATTCACAATAACGTTGTCATTAGTTTCACATTCGATAGTCGGGCCTGGAAACATCCCATTGATAAGTATGCCCTGCCATTGTCAATAACAATGTCATTAGTTTCACATTCAAAAGTTTATAAATTTAAATAATGGTCAAATAAATAAGCAACTTAATTAATATATAAGTACCCGTTGTGGGACGCCAAGTGGAGATATTTGTCCATAAGTAACCACCCAATTGAAATTTCGATAAGGGTCTTCAGCATTACTTAGACACACAAATACAGCCAATAATAATCCAAGATAAAAGGCTAGGAAATTGGCTCGTGTCATCATATGAAGACGTCAAGTAATAATGTTGTTCTTCCCAAAAATATATGAAACCTGCGGACATATACGCATTAATGTCGAGAATTCAATTAAATGAGACTACAAGATGACAACAATGTAAACAAACTTGAATGCTATAAATGCATGTACTTACGGAAAAGCAGAGAGAAACTCTGCCAACACGAACCGAATGGCGAGTAGAAACAGTAATTGTTAGTAGTAGTAGAAGAAGAAGGGTGAATTTGAAAAGCAGAGCTGGTTGGAGAATTTATAAAGAAGAGAATGAGAAACAAGTGATTCCCAGTAGTAGTAGTAGTAAAGAAACGAGGATCGAGTACGGCGCACTTCATGCTTCCTGCTAGCGAGCTACTGATCGACTATTAATTATGCACCATCATCATTAATTATTTAAACTGCTAACTGATAGGGTATATATTTTGAAAATAAAAATATACTCGTATTATATATGAAGCAGTGTATGTATGATTTGAATGTAAGGGAATTGAGATTTGTCGGTGAATTCAAGGGGGCCTAGAATGTCGCAGTAGAGAACGGATCAGTCATTTAAGTGTTTTGATGCCATGGGAAGAAAGAAGGGCTTAATTTGGGTTTAAGCAAATTCCATGTTTGATTCATCTCCCTCCCGCGCTGAAAACCATATTTGGGGGAGCTTTCTATGGATCGGGTCGGATTTTTGTGTTTCCCGATAAACCACCCCCTCAAACTTACTACAACTAATTAAGTGTCTTTGTTTGTTTAGTTAATACTGGTTGTTTCATACTCCGCAACTAATTAATTGGAAACCTGCAATCAACTTGTGGTACAATTAGCTTATTGAAAAGGGAAGTGATACACTGGTTTTTATTTATCTACCAAGATATACATGTTTTACAAGCGACTAATTGACTATACAAGTTAGTAATACATGTATGGGTAGATCCGTACATAAGATGATAACAAGTAGTAAAATTAAGAGATAAAATTAAGAAAGAAAATAAATAGTTACCATACATCACAATTTATGGTTTTAAAAAAAAAATTAAACTAATTTTTAAAACAACATATCCCAAATTTAGTGATACAAATATCACCTTCCTATTAGAAAAAAGTTTATAAAAGAAGAATATGATGATACAAAAAGTTAATAATTCATTTCAATTAAGTTAATTTACAGTAATTTTGGTGAGTGAACATGTTTTTATCGACATGTCAATTTATGTATGTGGTTTAGCAATACGCAACCAAGTCAATATCGTGTTCTCTAACAAAAATTGCCCAGTCAACCTGCAACTCGATTTTAACACAATAAACATGAAATTTGTCCCTTAATCTTTTGATTTTCTCACTTCGTCTAGATAACATTCCTTGATCGTCTGTGTGGTTCATGGGTGGTTACTAGTTAATGCCAAGTTCGCTTGGTTGCGGTTCATTGTGGTTGGTTGTATGGTCATGTGATGTGCAGAAGAAATTTTTTTTGTTAATTTCTTAATTTTAATTGGACCTTCATGATTTATAACATATTATATTACATAGTCAGTAAAAATTTATATATATATATATATATATATATTATATATTATATGTTTAATTTAATTTTAATTTGTTTAGAAATAAAAATTTATATTAATTTAATTTCATCTTGAACCCAACACTCACAGCTGTTGCACGTAATAATTTTTTTCCTTTCTCCCTTTTTCGATAGAAAAAAGATAAAAAAAAGTAAGCTTTATTTAATTGTACTGTATCTTTAAACTTGATTGTCGAATTAGAAGTCATGTGCGGTAGCAATACCATACCAAATAAGACGAATAGTGGGGTCCTGAACTAAGCGTCGGCTAAACCTAGAAAATCTTAATGTCATAAAGCTTTTCAAGAGTTTAACTTGTTACATTTACAAGCTATTTGTATAAAACATTAACATTTAATTATTTTTAGAAAAATGAGTATATTTACCATCACCACCACTACCGCTAGAACTGTGATTTGAACGCGTTATGCTCTTAAGAGTATTAATATAGGGAAACATGTGGGGGTGAAAGGCCATAGAGAATGATCGACTGATCAGTGATAGGGTGATTTACTTGACGGGCTTAATTCGCCCTATTCGTGAACTTACCGACATATGATGGTTGTGGTAGTGGCGACATCAGATGGTGGTAGTGGTGACAGCGAGTTGTTGGTGGTGGTGGGCGTAAGCTAGCAACGGTTGATGGGAAGAGGGAATACGAATAATGGAAAATATGTGACTGTGTTTATTTTTTGATTTTCAAATTATAATGGTTGGGTTGTAATCGATTGAAAGCAACAAATTCGGTGAAAACCAAAAAAATTATCTCAACTAACCATTTTCAAGATCCAAATCTACTTTCTCTATCTTCCCTCCTTCCTCTAATTCTGTTTTCCAGAATCCAACGACATCTCTGACGAAAATCAGTTTCGAATTCCGGTGGATACGGTACGGTCGTTGCCCTTATCCATTTTAAAGGAGTTGTCACCGGACACATATTGAAATGATATGGATTTGATAGGCGGTCATCCAAGAGATGGTGGTGGTTGGTTACGGTGCGGGCTCTGCCCTTGCCGTTGTCGGCACCGAATTCGTGAATTAAAGAGAAGAGAGAGATAGATCTGGATCGAAGATGATGGTGTTGGTGTTGGAGATGATGATGGTGGTGGCCGGAGAGGAGAGAGTAGAGAGCAGTGGCGGATCTAGGATTTCTATTTAGGAGGGTCCATGAAAACCTTTTCTGAGGGTTGGTTTAGGACAAAGTTAAAAGCAATCGATCGGGTCGGGTCGATTGAATAAAAAACACAAATATATTGTTTAGTATTACAATTTGTCATTGTAATGTCACGAATGCTGACGGCTAAACTACTAATTAATAACTCGATGTTTATAATAAATACTAAATAAATAAACCCATTATATAAACTGCAAGTTTTGTCAACTCATAAACATAAATAAATATGTTAGAAGGCTTAAAATAAAGCCAGTCATTCTTCTTAACAACATGAATATATTTATAATCAAAATAGAACTTAATAAGTACTCGTCATATAAGTAAATAAGTTATACTATATTATGTATCATGTTAAAGTCTAAATGTTTTTAGAAAATGAAAATGACATACAAATATTTCTTTTACACCAAAACTCAAATTTAGATTTCATCATTAAAAATAACTATCAAACTTTCCTTTATTGTTTTTTTTTTCTTCCGTGGAGGTTTCTTTACGTTTTGTAAGCGTGGTTCTAGTTAAATTTATTGAATACTAATTTAAAGTTAACTTTAATATATTAATTTTATAAATGATATATAATTTTAAAAATTATATATAA
>JANDBE010000015.1:31856554-31869688 GCA_024320915.1 Erigeron philadelphicus
AGAGTAATACAGCTAAAGTAGTTTTATAAGCATTAAAATATTTTGGCTTTACATCTATTTAGTATGAAATACAGCTAGTCATCTATTTAAAATGAACTTTCCAAATAAAGGTTATCTGTACCAATAAAGGACACAATGCATGTGCAAATCTGGTGAGTAGTTCAACCCAACTAATCACAATAATTACCTCAAAAATAAAAATCAGGTAAACAAAAGTTGTTTTCTTTTATAAATCATAAACATATCAAAGGGTTATTTGCGTGATGAAATCTTTACGTTATGGGTAACGGGTCAAATAACAGAGATGTAAACAAATTGGATAACAATTGGAAAGTGATGCCATATTGACCCTCATCTTCTTTAAAGTGAAAATGAACCAAAAAAAAAACTTTAAAGATGTGTCAAATCGTGTATAATGGGATCGTATACTTCTTGCTTGCGTAAACACTTGGTTTCGCTATAACCATACGTATGTTTTAACCAATTAAACACGTCTAGACGGGGCCAATATTGTCCTTCAATTACACTAAAGAAACAATCAACGATATGAGAATTGTGACTAAATTACACCGGAAGTTATGTTTATAAGGACATGGAAAATAACAATAAATCCGAAGTACAGCTGTGGGAACAAAATGCTCCCTTGAGATGGAAATTGTGTCTAAAATTACATTTTCTTGTAAATGTAACATTAGAAGATATGTTTGATGATCTTATCTTTCATGTTTCAATGGAGTAGCTAGAAATTCCAGAAGTATTGTAATTTGTCAAAGAAGATAGTATTAACTATAACAAACATGGTATTGCATACTGCGTAAACAATCACTAAATTAATGAAAGTCAAGTTAATTTTTAGAAATATGTTTTGTCAGGTAAGCTAGGTCTTTTCTTAACTTCTTCATATGACTTAGAATATAATACTTATTATATTAAATTTTTAAGAATTTTGGGAGTATTTCATACGAGTATTTAAAAAGACCAGATCAAACAATGAGTGCTAAGTCCTCCAGTGCGATATTTCATTATAAACATTCATGCCAATGGCCGCCCCTTGAATTCTTAAGAACTCAAAGAGATTACCTTGGCAAAATGAACACCTAAGAGATTGAAAATTGGAGAACAACATTAAATTACTAAACTTTATGTAGTTTCCTGTGTGACTGTAAACACATTTATCTGTCAGATAGTACTAGCCACATATTAGAGGTTAGAGCACTATGAGCACTATTTACATCAGAAATTGGGAATTAATTTGATCTTTGATGCACATTGTATTGCACGAATTTTCTACATGCTTCTGTTTATAAAATTGTGTTGCAGTAAAACTAAACATCAAGATTCACTAACAATATATATCCGTCCTTTTGACATCTCTGTTACAATCCATTTCATATCAACTCTACTCTTGAATTAATGTTATACATAATGAAGAAAATCTTTAATCAAAAAATATTTCCTTTTATAACATTGATGAGTTGTTTCAAGTTCCATAGGGAGATCGATTTATGATGCATATATTATATAGAGATGAGGTTTCAGAAGAGGGAACCGGACTCTGCTCAGTTTGGTTTATTTTCGTTTTGGTATATACGTTTTAAAAATAAACATTTGGCCCTCGTACTCTTCCAGATTTAAAAAAAAAAACCACAACTTTATCATTATAATTAAGGGAGTGTTCAAAGATACACTTGCACAAGTATGAACGGACTTTAAGTCTTTAATTTAACCATATACTCATATGTATTTTCATTGTAAATTCATGGAAAAAAACTTGAGGATTTCGAAGTGGTATATAAAGAGCGGATTGCATGTTCAATTCAAAATATATTCCATAAAAGCACGTACGTACTTAGCATATTACACATACGCAAAGTTTGTAGATTGAAGTTGTTTTAATTAATTCGATAACCACAAGGAGTACGTTGAGGCAAAGGTATCTATTTAACCAGAATATACATTTTCAATCTTATTACTCATTCTTTCCTTGGAAATAATTATAATCCTTCATTAAAATTATATGGATGCATAACTGCAGTAAATAATAATATAGTTTCACCTTAAATTAACTAATGTTTTCATTATTGAATCAACTCAAAATGCAATTTACAATAAGGCACTTATATATAGATATAATTTATTGTTTGTATTGCATGAGTTAGTTTTCTTTTTTGTTTCAACGATTGTTTAGTCAAGACGTATATATCTTCCTGGATTAATGCCTTATTAAATACATACGATTTTTTTTATTTTTTTTTTTCAAATCAAACTATTGACATAGTCCATTACAAGCTTTATATTTTCAATTCTAGTTTTATGATATGAATGCGTAGATACTTATTCTAGAAACTATTAATTTATCCATTCTTTTATTTTTCCATTGGTCATTTAATCAATTACCGTCCATTATAACGTGTTTAAACGTATTATGGAATTTCAAATTATTTAATAAATATTTAACATAATTCTTTTCAAAACGATAGAACAACGTATACGATACCCTTAGGTAATCTAAATTTTAAAAAAAGAATGAAGAAAAAATAAAAATAACTTTGACAACAATTAAAGGCGGCTTTTATAACAAGGTCTAAAACAAAAGGATCTAAATAGAAAAATATGATATACTCGGAGTGTATAGATAAATATAAACTCATGGTCAAAATGCTGTAACACGCTTCCCCAAAGAGAGTTCACGACGTAAAGAAGAATCAAAAATTTCTGTCACGCGCCATTGAATGGAATATTCATGGCCAGGTTCTTTGATATGATTCACCGTACATATATTTATAATATAATTCATTCTTATAAGTATTATCGTCAATTCATAAATTTATAGTCCAGACACACAACCGCATATACATAAATATATATAATCATTTATACTATCTATTTATATATTCTTTTCACGTTATTATTATTGTTGTTATTGTTATAAGGAAGTATATATCCCCCTGACCGGTTTGACTTTACTTGACCGATCATTTGGTTTTGAGTTTCATCTTTTACTGAAGGTTTTTTTTGTTTTAAAAAATATTTACAGATGGTGGTGAAAAATAATGATATTGTTATGAATTTGGAAACAGTATTGATAGACTTGCAGAATGCAGTTATATCACAGCTTAAGGTAACTTTTAAGTTTAGGACTTTACTTAATCGTCTCTTAAATACTTTAAGAAACATTGACTCAGTTTTCTATGGGAGATTGACCAAAGTGTTGGACCGTCCCGAAAACGAGACGAAAATGTTCATATTTTATGTGGAAAATGGGAAACAAGTGGTTATGAAATGTTCAAGGATCAAATGTTGGAATGTTTACAAGAAATTCGTCCACGCGAATAACCTCATTCGTTTGGACAACGAGTTGTTGTGGTTTTTCCAAATTGATGTGAGTATGAGTGCGAGTATGAGGAGTTTGATTGAGATATACGCGTTGGGAGAGAAAATGGACCAGGTGCTTTCGGTCGTTGAGAAAAGGGCGGGTGGATTCTCGGGCTCTTCCTCTGTTCCTGGGCTTCCGGATGTTGTAATTGGGTTGGATTTTCATCTGCAAGAAGTGAAACGAGTGTTGCTTAGAGACGACCAGCAGGTTTTGACGGTTTCAGCTCCTGGAGGGTGTGGGAAGACTACATTGGCGAAGTTGCTTTGTCATGATAATGAAATCAAAGGTATCAATAATTTAGCCTGTTCTGTCTTTTCGGCTATAGTTTATATGTATGACATGTCTGTGTTTGATTAAAATTATAAGTTAATAACGAGGAGTCGAGAACTTGGCATGTTAACTTGTTTGTTTGGGAGTGACTTGCATCCTGAATGAACTTTTCTTGACTGTTGTGTGCTTTTATTTGTGCAGGCATTTTTGGGGAAAAAATATTTTTTGTTACTGTTTCTAGAACGACCTCCCTTAAGACTATCGTCCAGAAACTCTTTGCCTATCATCTTAACGTACAACATCGTGAGTTTCAAACTGATGAAGAGGCGAAGAACCAACTTGAGATCATGTTGAGACAAGTGGGATCAAAGATATTGCTTGTTCTGGATGATGTGTGGTCTGAATCTGAATCGCTTATTCAGGATCTTAAGTTCCCAATACCAGGATACAAAATATTGGTAACATCAAGGTTTTTGTTATCAAGAATTGGGTCAATCTATGAATTGGGCTTGCTAAATGATGAAGATGCAAAAACGCTATTTTGCAAGTTGGCGTTTCCTTACAATGGGAAATTAATTAATGTTCCAGATGATCTTGTGAGCAAGGTAGAGTTTCAAATAAATCATTCTTTTTTCACATTCTTGTATATATATATATATATATGCTCTTAATGAAACTTACTTGTGGTTTTTGTGGTAGATGGTCAAATGCTGCAAGGGATTTCCGTTGGCCCTTACGGTGATTGGTGCATCGTTACGTGGTCAGACTATGCTCAAATGGAGGTCAACTTTGAAGAAATGGTCTGAAGGTCAATCAATTTTCGATTCAAGCAGTCGTTTGTTGCTTAGTCTTCAATCCAGTGTTGATGAACTTGAAGATATGCCAATAGCCCGGGACTGTTTCCTTGATTTGGGATCATTTCCTGAAGATGAAAAGATTGCAGCGTCCGCTCTTGTGGATATGTGGGTCGAGTTATACAATCTAGACGAAGAAGGAATGTTTACCATTGAATACCTTCTTGAGCTTTCTTCAAGAAATCTTTTAAGTCTTGTTCCCACAAGGTAAATAAAATGAAAATATCATACAAACAATAATTTGCAAATTTGTTACTTCTCCACTTACCAACTGATTTTCACTTAATTTATCAGGAAAGATGCTAGTGAACTAGAAGGTTATTGTAATGAGCATTATGTCACACAGCATGATCTGCTAAGAGAGTTAGCCATTCATCTGAGTAGCCAAGACCCAATAGCACAAAGAAAACGATTGTTGATAGAAATTCATGGGAACGACATACCGACATGGTGGATTAAACAAACACAACAACCCATAGCTATCCGCCTCTTGTCCATAACAACAGGTTCCATTCTTTAACCAAATTGTGAAATAAAGTTATTTGCTTGAATCATTTTAGTAACTGTAAGAAAGTTTTTTGCCTGCAGATGAATCATTTTCCTCAAGTTGGTATGACCTAGAAGCACCAAGAGTTGAAGCTTTGATATTGAACCTACGAAGTCAAAAATATGCATTGCCTCATTTCATCAAAAGAATGAATCAGTTGAAGGTTCTAAATATCACAAGCTGTGGGATATATCCTTCTGAGCTACAAGAACTTCCCTTGATTAGTTATCTGCCCAATCTAAGAAGAATGAGATTCGAACACGTCTCACTTTCACCCTCAATCCAATCCATGTTTCAGCTGAAGAACTTGCACAAGCTTTCCTTTATCATGTGTGAGATCGGCAATGCTTTAGAGAGTGTTAATGTTGACTCTCTTCCTATGCTACCAAATCTGGTTGACCTTGAAATCGACCGTTGTTATAATTTGAAAGAAGTACCAGCTGGACTATGTAGTCTTGATCATCTTGAGAAACTTAGTATCACTAACTGCCATGAGCTCGACGCTCTTCCTAAAGGTTTGGGGAGTTTGTCAAATTTGGAAATACTAAAACTTCATTCTTGTACAAGATTAGCCAGGTTACCCAGTTCTATTGGGAGCCTCCATAATTTGGCCTTACTTGATATATCTGATTGTTTGAGTATAAGCTCACTGCCTGATCAGATTGGCGAGCTAAATGGACTAAGAGTACTCAAGATGAGCGGTTGTCATGGATTAGATGAGTTACCAGATTCTGTGACCCGTTTGTCCTCGTTACAGGATGTGATATGTGATGAGGAGACATCTTATCTATGGAGCTATTATGAGACCGATCTATGTGATTTGAAGATAAATGTGGTTGAAGAAGACCGATTTGCAAGCTTCATGAAAATAGTTGCCACTTAGAGTGATTGTAATGGTCACACTTCCACACCAAGGTGGTTAGCTACATCACTGTCACATCAACATCACACGACAAATGCACCACTTCTGTAACAAAAACTCCAAACAAAACTAGACCCCACAATACCCGCTATCCAATAAAAAAAAAAGACAATTAACTCTACACAAACTGAACGCCCAACCTCAAGCCGGCTTGGACAATGGGAGTCAACGGTTGAAACGACGACACCATAACCAAGCGGCCTGCATAGTTGAAGTACACTCGATGTCGGCGTTAAAGGCCAACGACGCTGTCCGTCCCATTGCCATTACAAACACTCTCATGGCTAACAACCAACTTTTCACCATAATAGGATCAGGACTAGCTCCGAGTTGGACTAACCAGCTGGACTGGTTAGGACTGGGTGGGCGGTGGCAGAAGTACAGAACCTCCTATCTGGTCATTGACCAGATCCAAAGATTATTGAGCATTTACCGCACCAAAGATTCACAGTAAGAAAAGGTCACATCATATTGTACATGTAGTATTCCATTTTACTTTAAATCTCTAGTTACGTTTTAACGTTTGTATCTGCTATCTAGTACGAGTACTTTGTTGTAACCAAGTAACCAACCTGTAATTTGTATAAAGGAAAAATATAAGAAGTATTTATATTCTAAAAACAACATACATAAAGAAAAAGAAATCAAAATGTTACATACAGAGATATTAAACTATGCAAATGCATATCCTAGCTAACATGGAAGTAGAAGAATCATTCCAACCACGTAACATATGAATGATAGAGTTCATATACTCTGCCACTTTCGTGTAATGATATTCACATATGCAAAAGGTGGTATATGTCATGTTTTGTATGCATGGAAACATTATCGGCAGATAACCTCATCTACACGAGTGCATGGCACAATTTTATATTGTACAAGTTATGAGCAATTCGACAAATTCGACAAATGTAATTAAATCAGATTAAATATTACTGACTAGTCTAACTGGTTTGAGGTATCTCAGGTTTTACCCAATGTCTTGAGTTGGATCCTTAAGGATGACAAGTTTTGGGGTTTTTTCCTCCGAATACTTGTAACGGTCCATGGTCAACATCTCGTCGTCTAGAGTACGTGCAAGGCTTCACCATCATACGGTAAGGTTTCCCAGATGTCGCATACCGACTAAATGTTCGAGAAAAAAATATATTACTAAGTACCATTGGTATATGAATCATACATACAATATTATTCGACTTTCCGAAACTCAAAGTTTATTAAAGTAGGTATTTTAACCCGGGCGTTGCCTCGGGACAGATAACGCTACATAAAATATACAAATTAAAGAAAATTAAACTTTTGTGGTTGAAGTTGCAAAAGTTAAAGTTATGTGATAAAAAATTAACAATATGAAACTCTGTTGACAAAAGTTAAAAATCCAAAAATGGTGAACAATAAGGAAAATGAAACTTTCTTGTTGAAAGTTAAAAAAAACGCAAATCATAAAAAGCAACGAAAATAAAATTTCAGTGCCAAAAGTTATGAAATCGAAAGCTATGTGGCAAAAGGTAAAAAAGATGAAACTTTCGTCTCGAAATTTAGAATTAAAAAAAGTATAAAAGATAACAAAAACAAAACTTTTATGCAAAAAGTGAAAAAAATAGAAGTATAAAAAGTAAATAAATGAAAACTGTCGTGCGAAAAGTAAAAGAATTGAAAGTGATGTGTCAAAAAGTAAAAGGGCGAAAACTTTAGTAAATTTATGTCATAAAAGGTAAAGGCAAAAGTTATAAAAAGTAAACAACATAGAACATTCATGTCAAAAGTAAAAGAAATGAACTATGTGAAAAGTAAGAATGTGAAACTTTTTTGACAAAAATGAAAAAGTTATGTGGTGAAAGTAAAGAAAATGAAATTTGCGTGTCGAAAGTTAAAAAAGTAAAAACAAAAGAAGCACGAAAATTTTGAGGTAAAAAGTTAAGATAATGAAACTTTCGTGGCAAAAGTTATAAATATTAAAGTTTATAATGTGAGCATCTTTTGTAATTTCCGTTAAACACCTTAATAGAACATAAACGACCGTTAGCTGATGAGGATCATAGTTGCCAAATATTTGACAGCAGTTTTTAATGTTAGGGACCAATTTTGTAAAAATATTTAACGGTAGTGACTATAACTGTCAAACAATATGTTAGCATTCTAACATATTGGACCACTATTGTAAAATTAGTTAACAGCAAGGACTAAAAGGGTCAAAAAGAGTGCTCGCACGGAAACCGAGCAACTCTATTTATATATATATATATACAATGTCCACTAGCTTGTGTAGTCAGGCAAGATAAGAAATTATGCTTCTATTACATCAATTCGACTTTGGTAATATCCATACACATACTAAATTTAGGGTGGTTGATAAAATCAACCATGGCGTGTAAAAAAGAAATTAGTTAAGTTGCTAGTTCCTTCCACGTTTAGTCACATTTTCAGCACCTTTTTTGTCTTTAATGGAACTTTATTATAATATCATAAAAATTATATGGACTACTGAATTAAAAAAATCTATCAAAGTTTGCGATCATTTTTTCTTGTGTAAAAGTTTGACCATAATCACATAACTTGGTAAGTTACGTTTCCAACATTTACTCCAATTTTCTGGTCCAGAATATGTTTCTATCAAGTTTTTATTTCTCAAAATAATCCAAATCGTACCGAAGTTTCAAACCAAATTTGGTTAAAGCTGGTTAGAAGAGTTCGAAAGACATTTTTATACTAGTACTGATAATCAGGGTCCTATAGAGTATAGATTCACTTAAAAGGACAACATGTAGTTTGATATGGTCATGGCATATGTCCACAATGGCCAGATCCGGTCAAGCGCCTCAATTGTGTGCACCACCCCAGATTTGGCCATCGTCCCCCGTTAGGCTACTAATATATCACATTATATAGTAAAAATTGTACATTGCTCCAGATTGGTCATTCTGTTACACAAAAAAAGGCATACACAATATCCAAAAACGACAGTGTTCATAATCAACTCAGGTAGTGATACAAAAGGGGCGAGTCTTTTCTGTTAGCAGGAACCCCTAAACCCCAGCTTGACCATATACGGCCTAGGGAAAAAGGTTCTGCCCATGATACAACAACAACCCGACTCCCATGTTGTGACATCTAACCATGACCGACAATTCTACATACATGAACACACACTACAGACAACTTGTATAGAATGGATCATTAAATGGCATATATGATCTCTCCACTGCTGTCGATATCAAGATCATCAGGGTCAGAGTCAAAGTCGTCCAGATCATCATCCATCATATCAATATCATAAAGACCAGCAGGTGGAATGGTGGCTTCAGATATTATCTGCATGATTACGTCGACACTCTGCATTGGTTGATCAGGCTCTTCAAACTGATCGTTCATCTTCTTATCTTCATCCATGAGATTAGCAGGGAGGTTCTTTAGAAACCACTCATCTTTCTTTATCTCTGCCATTGTAATTCTCTGAACACCAACAGCAGCATATTGTGCAAGATCTTTAGCACATGCTACTACTATGTATGAAACATATAACGAGATAAAAACACAAGCTAATTGCGTAAAGAGGGAACCAACTTTCCTTAAATTATGTTCCAGATATCATATTTGTTCAATCATAGATAAGATAGAAAATTTTTTCAGATACGATTATTTAGAGTAATTGACTTGAAGAGAATTTTCCAATTTGGGTAACCGACTTTCAGTTGTCAAGGTAACCAAAAATATACGTGGGTGGATGAGTGATTGGGTGTTGTCAAAAAGAGTCATCGACTTGTTTGCTTCTTATTTGCTACTTAACTGGGCCAAGCTTACTATTTACCAAGTAAAAATAGGTGAACAAAGAAGGAAAACCTATTTAGGTTAGGTTATCCAGGGAGGCGAATCTTTGATGACTCAGATTTACGTAGCCTGACCCGAATATACTGGTGACCATTTCCAAACCTTCTCCCTCGCCCACCCCAAAATATTTACCTTGAGAGGTTCAAATCTGAAAGACCTCTAGTGATGGGCGAGGACAACGGGAAGTTTGACCATTAGGCCACCTTTGTGGTAGTTCACTGGTTCTTTTAGTTACCCAAATTCAAACATATAAACACACTTTAAAGTGCACCATTATAAATGTTACTGTACATGGAACAAAATCTAAAGGAAAATTTACCTTTTTACAAAGTTACTCCTAAAATTACCAACAAATTATTAGAAAAAAAAATCTTTTTAAAGTTAAAAGTAAAACTACCAACCTGTGCAGGATCCGCGACAAATATTCTTGAGATGAGGTGCCGACATTCCGGAGATATCTGAATATTTTCTGGAATTGAATACTGAACATGAAGAATTCTCTGTAGATCACAAAAGGAGAATTATCATAACTGAAAGACATGATGTCAGCGTGAAGTATTTAAAAATGTAGATATGTCTACTCCATACATGTATCGTCTTCCGAAAATCTTTTGGTTCATTAGGGTCCTCAAAAGGGTAGCCACCAAAGAGCATGACATATAATGTCACCCCACATGACCACACATCTGCAATCTGAAAACAAACAGAACAAGAGCAATGACTAAAGTTTCCATTAAAACATTCACAGATGTAGGACCTGATATCTTTTATAGATCATGAAACCAATCTGTACATAAATGACCTACCTTCCCATCGTATTCTTGCCTAAGCAGGACCTCAGGAGCGATATATGCTGGTGTACCAACTGTTGATTTTGGCTGTGAATGCAGCACCGAGGACTACAACCCAAAATACATATATATAAATTTTGAGCATATATGTAAAACAACATGAACAAGATAATACTAGCTTTCAATGCAAGGGAACTACCTTGGAGTACCCAAAATCGCAAATCTTTAAACGAGGAGCGGGACTCCCATCCAGCAATGTGTTCTCGAGCTTTAAGTCACGGTGACAGACTTGCTTCAATGATGGAAAACAAGAGAGAGAGCGTATATAGTAAGTCTAAGTGCGGGTAAAAAGGACAAGAAAAAATTGATTTAAGAAGATAAACGTTGCAGTTACCATAGAGTGACAGTAGCTGACTCCAGAGATAAGTTGTTGAAAGAAGAATCTGGCCTGTTCAAAATCAACATAAGTAAGCACTTGCAAGAATAAAAAACAACAAATGACGACTTATGAGATTTAACAAAACAATAACCTCATCCTCATTGAAGCGTCCTGCATTGCAGATTCTGTCAAAAAGTTCACCTCCGGAAGCATATTCCATCACAATCGCCAAATGGGTCGGTGTCAATATTAGCTAAAAATGAATCAAAAGATATGAATAATTAAGTATCTTGCAGCTAGCTTAAAAAATGCAAAAAAAATATTTTATTCGAAAAAGATAAGAAAAAAAAGAATGAAAAATGAGCAAACCTCTCTGAACCTAACAATGTTAGGATGTCTCAGGGACCTGTGATTAATGATTTCCCTTTGAACATTTTCGTCTATCTGAAAACAAATACCACGTTAAACAACAATCCAATAACCAACAACCTCCATAATTCCTACATAATACATCTTAATACTATGTTCTCGATGCGATTTTAGAACATGGAGAAGCTTGTATTCCATGTCAGGCTGCAATCCTAGAAATACAAGTTACCATCAACTCATTTCTATGCAGAGTACAGCCAATGTAGCAAAATTTCACCGGTTTTCTAGAGATTTAAAAGAACACTTAGTTTTCTTAAAACATGACAAGTAGAAAAACTTTTGTATAACTAAACTCATTTCAAACTTGATCAAAAACTATACTCTATACAATGCATAAATACAATTTCCAACATTTACTTCCTCAAGTTTCTAACTTTCATACAATATAATCAACAAATTTCTCATTTGAAATATAGATACATATATACACTTCAAAAGTATCCATTGGGTAAATATGAGTAATCCATCTACAAACTATAAAAGTCAAATAAACCATAAATAGAAATAAAAAACACACACACATAACTTCCCTAAATTATATCCAAAAATCCCAAAAAGGAAAGAAAGATCAAAACTTTATAATCAAAATAAGATCAAGTCAAAAATCCAATATAACCAAAATCCAACAAACAAAAAAGAAGTTACCTTTTCACCTCTTTCAATATATTTAACAGCAACAAGTTCTTTAGTTTGTTTATCTCTCATAAGTCTAGCAACACCAAAATTACCCGACCCGATATCTTTAACCAAATCATACCGGTCACTATCATGCATGATCGGCAAATCCATACCCGGACCCGAAACACCCATAGACCGATCCATTCTCACAAATTCACATCAAAAAGATCCAAGAAACCAGCCGATAAGCCTGATTCTGATATGGGTTATCGATATAAAGAAAAGGGGGTTCTTAAAGTCGGTTGCTTTTAGGGAAATATTGGAAGAAAGATGGAGGAAAATGAGTTTGGAGATATTTTTGTTGTGGTCGGTCGGCAAGTGGGGGGGGTGGTGGATTGGGGTTTAATTAATTAATATTATCTTGACAAGCAGTGGTTTTTTGCAGCCTGGAGAAGTGATAGTGACGGATGGGTATGGACTATTGGATATTTTTGACGGATAAGACAAATTTTTGCTAATTTATATGCTAGTACGTCGCCATTTTAGGCTCTTTTCTCTATATCAATTTCAGGATAAACGGGTAAATAAGGGATTTCTCTTTTTATTTTTAAAGTTAATCAAAATAGAGTACCTCTTTAACTTAGATATATGCCAACACGATACTTGTAAAATTAGTAGTCGAGAAATTTAAGACGATAAGGTTTTATTGTGTCAATTCGTAAGACAATAGAGTTTATAAATGACAAATTGGATAATAACTTACAAGCATTTCCTATAAGCAAAGTTGGATCTAGAAATTTAGTGTATCGAAAGAAAAATTAATTTATAACGACATAAATTCATGGCATATTATCTGTTAATCGAATTATTTATAATGGGAAAAACAAGCCTGAAAACAACTACACAGGAAAATTGACCCAAATGTAATCGGTAAAATAGTTCTACTATTTTGATGTTATTAACACAAAAGACATCAAATGAAACTACGATCAATAAGTCATCAATAACTAAAAAATTCCAAACTACATAAATACATAACTAATGTAATAAATAGTTGATCATTTACTAATTCATGACCTATGAATTCCAAATTGATCTAAAATAAATTTAAGTATTA
>JANDBE010000015.1:31925550-31935865 GCA_024320915.1 Erigeron philadelphicus
CTCAAGGTTTTTCTTATGTTTATTCTTCTACTCTGCTTTTTCATATTTATACATATACATATACATATACATATACATATACATATACATAAACTTTGAGATAGAAGCTTATGTGATTTGAAGTTTGAATAGGAAGTAGGAACAGTTAATTTTGAGCTTTTTTGGTTTAGGGATTTTAGCTAGTTTTTTTGCATGTGTTATTTTTTTTATGTGTATTTAGTAGCTAAATGAGATATAATACATAATGCTGAGTGTGATGAGGTAGTGGTTGTGATTTTTTTTTCCGAACATTCAGTCGGTATGCGACATCAGGGAAACCTCACCGTATAGTGGTTGTGATTTATATGACTGGATCTCTTTGTGCATCTGTCAATAAATTGGGAAATATTGACGTTTTAGGTGGAAGACGATAAGGCCTTTTATAGAGTTGGAAACCTTAATAGAAGTGAGGTCACATGGTGGAATGTAGCTTTTGTTGCCTTGAGGTGAACTTTTGAGCAATGATAGGTGAGTTGGGGCATAGGTGAGGTTCTTAGGAGAGGCTGTGGTCAACAAAAGTTAACGTAGGGAATTACTAGAGAAGATAGGCTGTCATACAACAGGAATTAATAATAGATAGGTTGATTTGCAGTAGGAGTTTATATACCTTAACGAAGGCTGTCAGATCGTTCTTTCGTTTTGGATTACCTTTGGTGGTTTATTTTTATATATATGTTACTGTTTTTTAGTTGCTTCAGGTTTCAGTTAGCCTACCTTTTCTAGTTAGATATAAATATTATGTTCTTGCAATGTGATACACATAGTACCTTGGCAGCTATCTTATTTTTGTTGTTTAGTCTGCAGCATCAAATGGAATGAATATTGGCTGGTTTTCTCATTGCAGGGCTCCTGTTTTCATCGTGTTATTAAAGGTTTTATGATTCAAGGTGGTGATATATCTGCTCGAAATGGCACCGGCGGTGAATCCATTTATGGCTTGAAATTTGAAGATGAGAATTTTGAGTTGAAACATGAAAGAAAAGGAATGTTATCCATGGCCAATTCGGGTCCTAACACTAATGGCTCTCAGTTTTTCATCACTACAACTCGCACTCCTCATCTAGATGGGAAACATGTCGTGTTTGGCAGGGTAATCAAAGGAATGGGAGTAGTTCGTTCTGTTGAGCATACCATTACAGGAGAAAATGACTTGCCGACTCTAGATGTTATCATTGAAGATTGTGGGGAACTACCTGAAGGAGCAGATGATGGGGTCTGTGACTTTTTCAAAGACGGTGACACTTATCCTGATTGGCCACTCGATCTTGATGAAAAACATCATGATGTTTCTTGGTGGATGACTGCTGTAGATACCATCAAAGGCTATGGAAATGAACAGTTTAAGGTATGTGCATGCAAAACAATTTATGGGCCACTTACTATTACTTAAAATAGCAAATCTATGCTTGGTAATAGTTAAGATAAGATGACTTCGAATTGCTTTGCAGAGTATGCATCTGGGACCATTCCTCTTGTGTAATTTATGGAACAATCTGCTTTTACTGCGAACTAACATGTTTTTTTAATAATAACCCCAACAACTAACTATTTTCTTTGTGATCATCATGCATTTTTCAGAAACAAGATTACAAAAGTGCTCTTAGAAAGTACCGCAAGGCTCTCCGTTACTTGGATGTGTGCTGGGAGAAGGAAGATATTGATGAAGGTGGATGTACCACCAGGAGAATTCTCTATAATCTGTTCGTTGGCCACCAAAACTGAATGGTTTGATGTGTTTCTTAGTGATCTGAAACTGCTGTTTTGTAATTTTCAGGGAAAACGGATTCTTTAAGGAAGACAAAGTCTCAGATATTTACTAACAGCTCTGTAAGTAGTCTTCTTTTTCATCTTTACCAATGTTCAGACATCTTAACTGCTAAAATCTCATTTCAATCAACAAAATAAGTGATTACATAGAGTTTGGGTAGACTCTACAAATTCGTATGCTTTCTTTGACTGCCATAGTTTTTTATGTTTTGCATCTGCTTGGATATCTCAAGGTCCTTATGTCAGTACCATCTGTATTGAAAAGTGTGTCGTTTTCTCTATTGGTCAATGGCCGTATCTTGTATGTTTTGAATTTTTATTATGTTCAAGAAATTCTGATAGAAAAAATATAGGTTTGTTTCTGAAGTCTTGTCACTAAATATGCTTTGACTAATTTACAGGGGATACCCATTAACCAAAAAAATATGCTTTGACTTTTAAGCAGAAGCATGTCTTTCTTATGCCTTGTGTAAATGATTTAATGTTAAACCCTATTTCTGTTTTTTTGCACCATCTAACTGTTGCTAAACATTCTTTTTTAGGCCTGCAAATTGAAACTGGGAGACCTGAAAGGAGCATTATTGGATGCGGAATTTGCTCTTCGTGAAATAGATGATAACGTGAAAGCTTTGTATCGTCAAGGCCAGGTTAGCGACCCTGTTTGTCTATTATTTTATTTCCCTCAATCCCTCATTATAGGTAACTACAGAAATTTTATAATAACTCATAATCATAATAAAGATTAAAGAAAAACGAATTTTACTATTCTCATTCTAATATCTGGGTGACTAGCTCTAGCTACAGTTTATCTTCTTTTTTTTCTATATCTTCGGTGATGATCATTCTATGATCTGCTTTCTTTCCCTCCGAGATTGGTCTGTTGACTCCGTTCAGATAGTTTTGAACTGTGTTACATCTTTCAGAAATGGGATTACTGTTTTATCCCCTCCCCTGCTTTAGAGAATATGAAGATTTTGTTAACTATTGTTACTTTTCTTCATGTTTCACTCTTCACACTCAAAGTAGGACATTAGCTATCTGCATTTTTCTTCTTTATTTCTTTTTATAAATAAATTATTGCAGATAAATGGAACTCTTAAAGGTCTATGTGTTACATTTAAATAAAACGCATCCTAAGTAAATAATATTGCATCTTATTCTACAAATGTTTTTTTCAATGGTTCAGCTAATACTTTGTGATGCTAATTGGTCACTCATTCATTAGCCTCCTAGATTTCTTTAAAAACACATTGTGTTTTTGATCTGGATATTATTGTTATTTTCATCTAAGTTCTAGTTTGAAATGGCTTTACAACAAAGTTATATATCAATTGAAAGTTTGAAACTTGCCATGAAAGTGATATCGTTTCATCAAGCTTTGCCGCTATGGTTCTCTTTCTTTTTGTGCCTTACCTCATAATACTGAAGCAAATTTCACGTGCATTCTGATCTGGAACTTTGAAGTATTCAATTGATAGCTTCTTGCAATGCTGATTCGCATTACATTGTTTACGCAGGCATGTATGGCACTTAACGACATTGATTCTGCAGTCGAAAGTTTCAAAAAAGCGCTGGTCTTGGAGCCAAATGACGGTTGGTTAAAATTTATCTATTTGGCAAGCTTTTTTTCAATACCTCGTACACAGAAAATATTCAATGTTGACATAAGAACATTCTTACAAGTTAACAAGTCCTATAATTATGATATAAAGAGATTGCCTCGTGGATAATCGAGGCTTTTGCTTGAAATCTTGTTTTGACGTTACTTGTTTGGTTACTTAGGTGGTATAAAGAAGGAACTAGCTG
This sequence comes from Erigeron philadelphicus, assembly GCA_024320915.1. Classification (NCBI taxonomy): domain Eukaryota; kingdom Viridiplantae; phylum Streptophyta; class Magnoliopsida; order Asterales; family Asteraceae; genus Erigeron; species Erigeron philadelphicus. The sequence continues at coordinate 31,929,163 of JANDBE010000015.1, forward strand.
CCGCGAAAAAGAAGGTGAGTGGTATAGTTAACCCCACAGTTTTTTTTTGTTTAGAAAACACATTTTGCGGGATCACGAAAAGAAGGGAATGTTGTTTATATTCGAATGTTGATGCAGATTGCTGATAGACGGGATCAAGAAAAAAAAGCATTTTCAAGGATGTTTCAGTAGACTAAGATTTAAGGTGAGAAGTTTTACTCTAAAAAGTTGTGGAATAAAAATGAAGAATTCATCAAGTAAAATGTTTTTTTAATCTTCTTGCAAACATGGATTTACAGGTTCACATCTGCACCAGTTATATTACGTAAACCTCAAGTTAGACTCATTGGCTAGAGCTTGTTATATTCAAGATACATCAGGTATTAGTCTAACTATGTGCAATGTGTTTGTGCTTAAAATTTGGCTATTTACTGATCCTTTTTTAAAAATAAAAATTTTCAGGCTTTGTTGGAGATATTTGAAGCAGCAGTAAGAACATAATGCCTGGTTAAATTTTGTTCCGGAACACTTTTTTTTCTTGACAAGTGGAGTATATGAGTTTAAATACGCTTATTGATGAATATGGGGTTTATTGAAATATGAACATATTGTGTGCAAGATGACTTTATTTTGAGATAATGGATCGTTTTTGCATGGCTTGTTTGATGCATTCATGTATTGCTGCCCTTTGTGATTTTCCTTGATTGCTAGGACTTGGTTTGGATGAAGCATATACCTAAAACTTCCAATAATTTTTTGAGCCATTTAGATAGTGTTTTGCATGTATTTTACCTTAAATTTTGTAAGGAAAAGAACGAGGTTATCACTTTATTGGAGTCTGAAATTCACTCCCTTGTCAGGTTATCACTCAAAAAGTGTATGCAGGCAGCCTCATGTTTTGAAACACATCCGTCTGACTTTCACTAGTTGATTTTTTCTGATATAGAGAACGTATAAGAATCTGTTTTGGACACCATCTTTTCATGAGCTAGACATTTGATAAATATGTGCGTGCCTCTTTCATTAACATGTATATACACTAACTACCACCAAAAATCAAGAGAAACAACCTGGTGTCGGGTATCTCCAGCTATGTACAAACTGGTCAAACCTTTCAAGTTGACCGGCGACGCTTACGTTCTGCACAGAGCATTACAGCAAAGCGTGCTAAAGCATCTGCATTTGTACCTTCTGCTTCGACTGGTTGAAATCTGCCTGTCTCTAAGTCCAATCTTGACACTTTCTTCTCTAGCAGTTTCTTACCTATATCCTCCAATTTCCGCATATTCTCTAGTGTTGAAATGTCCATCTCAGTTTGCTCTCCTGTCAGGCTCTCATCCTGACATTAAAGGTCAGTTTTTACTAAACATTCAACAAAATGTTATATATTATGTGAGGATACGTTTTCATTAAATAGCAAAGTGAGTACGGAAGATGGCTTGGGTTACCTGAATTCGTAAATAATTTTTTTCTACTTTCAAGGCTCGAAAGAGAGTTGACAAATGAATGTCCACCATATCAGAGCTTGCATCACTATAGATATGAAAGATGGGCGTTGAACCATTTTTAAAAATCCAACTGAGCAAACCCCACCTTGCAGCCATTTGTGCCGTGTATATTTCGTTGTATTTCTGCATGCCAGTTCCAATTGAAAGCACGAGCATCCTTTTGCCATCAATCTCTGCTGGTCCAGAGAACCTGTATTTCCCCATCAGTGCTTCCCTAGTTATATGTGTTAGTGCCAATTGTGTCTGCCATTGTCATAAAATCGAATGATTCAGCTGTGACCAATGTGGGTTGACTTTTTTTTAGTCAAGGTTTAATTTCAGATGTCAAATTAAAACATATCATACCAGAAATAAACATTATGAATGCAACTTTAGCTCTACATTACCAAAATTGTTACTAAAATTGTTACTGATTACAGTATTATCTTATTTACAGAAAGTGATAAGTTTGTCACATATACTAGCATGATTTCCCCAGCTTAGTGTATTTTCTTAAGTTTTAGCTATTTGACCTAAATGTATTTATTACAATTTTAGAAAATATGCTTAGATAGGAAGGTATTAGCCTTACGGGATTGTTTGCAGCGACTCCGCCATCAATAAGATCGTACGTATGCTTGGTTCCATCAACATCCTTAGTCTCGAAATAATATGGTGGGAAATACGTAGGGGCAGCTGAGGTTCCAATGCATACATCAGCAAGAAGAGCGTTTTTCCAAACAGTCTCTTTTGCCTAAGCGAAACATTACAACTAGAATTCCATTATATAAAGTCTTTAGTAAATCACAGATTGAGAGATATATAAATACCTGAGCAGAAGAGAAAACAACAGGTTGAAGACGTCTGATGTCGAAAGTAGGTATGACAACATCCGTTAATGTATGTTGAAGAGTTAGATTTTTTAATAACGTCTTTGTTAAAGATCGAAGATATTTTCCATCGTATTTTGGTCCCGTGACTTCCCCAAACACGTGTGCTACCGAGTTCATGAATTTGCTCCGACTACAAGATAACAAGCTTTCAGTAAGCAGTCAGGTTACTTAATGTCATAAATCCAAATCGGATCTCAATAAAGTGATTATGGGTTTCTATTAACACTAGAGTCTTAATATTTCTTTCTATATAAGTTTACTTGTTTTAGAAAACTGTAAATTTAAGCAGCATACTATAAGTTCCAAATGAATGAAATTACTATCAAGTTAGCTGAACTTGAATTCGAGTCATTAGATTATTGAGTATTAGTTACACATGTAATGTGATAATTTTTAACATCCTATTTGTAAAATGGCGCTTAAAATAGAGCTTTATTAAGAGTGTCTGGATGTGCCTTTAACACCAATTATGCCTTAATAATCAACACTTTCATAGAACATGTCGTACGAGATAGTGTCTGGATGTGCTTTTGACAAATTTAACACAAATTTAAACTTTGATCATGTAAACAACAAATAGGTGTTTTGATTGAAAAAAAGTACTTAATATATGTAAAGTAAAGTATTTAGAAATTGATTATAAGATAATTAGTTTTATAACACACATCCAAACACTCCCCTTAAACATGGATTACGAAAGTCTTTGGAGGAGAATACCCCAATTCGCAGGCTTCATGTTCAGGAGGAAAAGTGTCATTAATATCCATCTGATCATGCCGAACTCTGTATTTGATTCGGAAAATTAAGAAGATGAAAACCATGTATTGAACCAAAAGTGCACCCCTTTTTTTTTATGTATAAATCGATCAAAATTCACCTTAGTTTAGGAAATATCCTAGGCGAATGTTGAAAGTAGAATTTGGTAATGTCTTTTGCAGCAAACATTGGACGCTTTTGCTCATTAGGAGCTGTAAGCATTGTTGTCATCAATCCACCTGTGCTCGTTCCGGCTATTACATCAAAATAATCTGCAATGCTTACATTGGGTCCATCTATTTCCTACCACAAAGGACCATATTTATGTTAAATTTACCTCGAGCTATATGTGCACATGTGTTAAAGGTAAGAGTACCTGAAGTTTTGATTCAAGAAACGTGAGAATCGTGGCAGGAATGATGCCACGGACACCACCACCATCGATGCTAAGAATCGTGACAAAGTTTGCCTCGCCCACATTAGTTGGCTTATCAACCACCGCGACAGTTTGTATGGTTACGGTCACAATGATCAACGAAACAATAACAATATTGGTTTTATTCATTGATTGAATTGAAACACATATGCATAGATCATATAAACCTCAAACACCAAGAATTCTTAGTAAAATGGAATGTTAATAGGTATATGAATTAAATATATGCAATTAGTTTCAATATATATATTTATGTAAAAATCTTTATGTGTTCATATGAAGATTATTAACTTTTAATTTTGACTTTTGTTGACAATCAAGAAAGTTATGTTCTGCCATTATGACATTTAGGGTGGGCATTTTAGAAATCTCCTTTTTTTGGCCCCATTTTAATTGCTCTAACCATTGTTCAAAGCAACAAAATGGAGAAATATTAGGAGGGCCACACATACACCTTATTATCTTAATCTATGTTTGCATATTGTCATTTTTGTGCAGTTTCATTTATATATGTTCTTGTCTAAAGTATCTATGCAATGTGTACATCAGTACATGTTAACATAAATTGTAAAACTCAAATCAGTTTTCAAGGATGTCTCATAAGAACATAGTTAATGTATTTATGAATGAGGTTTGTAAATTATAAATTGAAAGAAGTAAAGTAACTCCCAATATAGTTTTTAATGAGTTATCGATTTCAATACCCCTCTATGACCGATGTATGGAAGAAATTGATATATAATTCCATGATTATAACTAGCTAGCTAGTCTAGTTTCCTATCTACTCTAACTTAAATTACTATCACAAAAAGAAACATTAGATTAAGAGTTTGCTATAGTAAATTTTAAGTTAGAGTAAATAGAAAAACAGATTAGTTACTTTATTCCATTTTCAGAAAAGCTAAATTAAATGTAAAGATGGTTAGTAATTTTGTGAAATAAAAATATATCTATAAACTTTTTAAGAATATGTCCATGTTTTTTATAATATAATTACTAGCATTCTACCCGTACGTTGTTGCAGGAAATAGAAAAACAACGGCTAAATGTGAAGGTACGTTTCTGGTGCGTAAATGTACGAACAAACTCGTAAATGTTGACGATTGATTGAAACATGATGTTGTATTACATTTTATGGAAATCCTGATATTGGTTTGTGTTTGTATTAGTTGGGATGGAGATAAAGAAGAGAGTGAGGTGAGAAAGTGAGGATCTGTTTTGGTGTGTTGTGTGTGATTTCGTTATGATAAGGGTAGTTTAGACAAATCTATCGTCACAAGGTATATTATTTTCGAAAGGGGTGTTTTTTTTATTAGGTAGTAGATATAGGTATCGTTTTTTTTTTTACACCGTACTTACTATATATATGATGATGATGATGATGATGATGATGATATATGTGGAAATGTAGACAAAATTCCTAGCTAGTTTTTGAGAAGTGCCTCATAAAAACTGGATGAACCAACTCAATGTTCACGCTTTTTCCTCTTCTACACTTGATCCTTTTTCAATCTAACTCTTTTATAATAACATTAAATTGAATTGCAAAAAATGCATACAAATTTCCCCTCAAGACTAATCTGTAAAACCAATCTTATAATCTTTTCACTTGTTATCACAACCTTAGCCTTGCAACTGCCTATGGCCAACAGTAACAACATTGGTTTATCCAAAGCTAACTTCGTTACGGTTCTTAGCCTTGATGGTGGTGGTGTTCGTGGTATTGTTTCAGCTACCATACTTTCATTTCTTGAGTCCAAGCTTCAGGTACATTTTAATTATTGGATGCATATATATATATATTCTTTTTTTTTCCCCTTATTTGATCAACTAGCTAGTGACGTAACTCGGGTAGGAAATAGATGGACCAGAGGCACGAATTGCGGATTATTTTGATGTAATTGCGGGAACGAGTACAGGAGGGTTGATGACATCCATGCTAGCTGTTCCTGGTGACGATAATCGGCCTCGTTACACTGCTGATGATATTAAGGAATTTTACTTTTATCATGCTCCTAAGATCTTTCCTCAAGTAAGGTACGTACATCTTTTGACTAGCTATTTTGATTTCTTTATTATTACTAATTTCACTCATTTTGATTAGTTAAAACAAAACATAGTAGATAGTTCTCAAAATTTTTCAAAAAAAGGATGCATACCTACACATTACACATTACATTAATTAATTAATTAACAATATTATAGTTACAAAAGGATGCATAAATAGAGGAGTACAACAAATGCATATAACGTCTATAAAATACCGGTAACGACCTAATATCATACTTATAGAAAAGCAACGGATTTTTAAGGAAAATAAGTTTTTTTTTTAAAGAGTTAGTAGTTAGCAGCTAACGTTCTAGACATCACTGTAACATCTAATTGGGCAATATGCGAAGCTCGAACCATGCAATGGGCCACCAACCCATTGGCCTAATATCATTTTAGGTATGTGGAGGGCCTTCAGTGGGGTTTTTTATAGTCTACTCAACGTGTTAGATGTAGTGAGACCCGGCCAAAACGCACGGATTATCCGTGTCTAAACAGACTTTCACCTTTAGATAGTGAATTACAGGTTCCATTTGTCACTAGAGGAAAAAAAAACATTTGTGGAAGCACAGTTGTGGAAGCAAATGTTTGTTTTGATATATTATTATTTGGTGCTAAAATAGTAAAAAGATGAGGCATGATCATGAAAGTTAAAATAAAAGCCTTCTAAAAGAAAAGTATTAATGAAACTATATATGAAAGTAAAAACGTAAGCGTTTGGAATAATATTGTAGGCCTAGCACGTGAATGTCAATTGTCCCAATATTGTTGTACAATTATTTGACTGGAGCAGCACTGCATAAAGCCATATTTTGTATTCACGGACTATACTATATATATTTTGTTTCGTTACAATGTTTGTCCTTGTAACTATTACAAGTGAATGATCGAATGGGCTTAATTAGGAAAATCAAATACACAACTATAAAGTGTGGCCACGGTTTAGCTCAAATCTGTATGATAAGAATATGGTGCTCACATAATATATGGTGAATACTTCCCAATTTGCTTAAGTGGTTGAGCACCTGCCTTACAAGCAGGAGGTCTTGGGTTCAAGACTTGGGAAGTACATAGGAAGTCCTTCTATGAAGGCTTGGCTTGGG
>JANDBE010000015.1:32003485-32014842 GCA_024320915.1 Erigeron philadelphicus
GGACTTGTCCATCTTGAGCAAAACCAATTACCAGATGCCTTGTCATGTTTTGATGAAGCTTTCCTCGCATTAGCAAAGGACTATTCCCGTGGAGCTGACGTTAAAGCACAAGCTACAATCTGTGCTCAGTACAAAATCGCAGTAACTTTACTTCAGGTATTCCCTTTTCGACAACATGGTTGGTGGCAGTGTCTTGTATTTTTTAATCAATTAAGCTTTTGTAAAAGTTATGTTTGGTATTCTTGTTGGGGGAGGCGGAGACAATAATACAAGTTCTTTTTAGCGTTGTAGTAGCTTCGATGCTTAAAACTTGCACTGTTGTATTTTTCTGTAGTTCGTTTCTTTAGATATAATGCGGCCTAATATATACATGTCACCTAGATCTTTTATCAGAAGTTCCCATCTCATGAGTGTCTGTATGATCTTCTAGATAGGCATAACTGATTTACATGTTACAGTTTTTCTCTCTTCATACACTATACAGTACTAGACCACTAGATTAAGGACCCTTGTTAACACACGGGCAACTTAAAGTAATCACTATGCAAGTATGTTTTATATTTAGTTAACATTGTATAGTCAAAAAGAAAAATTCTTTTAAAAGTATTGATCAGATGAAGACATGAAATAAGTTTTAGCGTTAAGTAACCAAGTAATTTTTCTTGTGATAACGGAAGAAATCCTATTTCCAACGGAACATTATACAACATGGCTTAAAATTTTGTGCTTTGGTAATAAGAAAAAGTAAATAACAAGTTTATGGATAAACTTTGTTGCTAAAATATGTATATTATTCAAGAGATTTAGATTTCGTTTGATTATAATAAATGGTTGATAAAATTTAGATTGAATATTAACTAGGGGGAGGAAAGTTAAAATTTAAGGACTAAATTGTAATTAAGGTTAAAAGAGATGAGTTAAATGAATGGCTTTGTAAGTAAGGTTAAAATAGATGAGCTAAATGAATGGCATGTCACTAGTTTTAAATCAATTGAAAAAAAAGGATGATTTTCTTTAATCAAGAGTAAGATAAGGTTTAGAGTAGAGATGGCTAAATGGGGTCAATCAATGGGCCAAAATGGTTAATTGTGCTACACATTGAAGAGTTGGGTTTACCTGAAACCTATTTTCGAAAGAAAAAAAATTTAAAACTTACTTTAGGAGGTTTCATGCACACACACAAAAAAACACACGTAAAGTGACTTCTGGCACATTGCAAATAAGCTATTTTTATAGTTTGACCAATGTGAACTGTCAGATATGACACATAAGAGTGTCAATATGGGCATCTCTGGTTTTTGGCTCATCACTGGTGCAGTTAGATAAATGGTATGTACTTCCATAGTTCAATAGTAGAAGACGGTGTTCATGACCCAAAACTTGTTGATGTAAAAGAAAAAGTTCCAAGTTTTGAAGCTATAATGCGTTTTATGATATTCTAATGTTGCTACATAATCCACCCTTAGGAAATTGGTCGTCTGCAAAAGGTTCAAGGTGCGAGTGCCATCAGTGCGAAGGATGAAATGGCAAGACTGTCACGTCATCTCGGTTCACTGCCTCTTCAAGCAAAACACAGGATAAATTGCATACGAACAGCTATAAAGAGAAATATGGACGTACAAAATTACGGATATGCCAAACAGATGCTTGAGTTGCTATTGTCAAAAGCACCTGCAGGCAAGCAAGATGAATTAAGAAGCCTGATCGATATATGTGTTCAGAGGGGCTTAACCAACAAGTCCATTGACCCACTTGAAGATCCATCCCAGTTCTGTGCTGCCACCCTTAGTCGTTTGTCCACCATTGGATATGATGTTTGTGATCTTTGTGGGGCCAAATTTTCTGCTCTTGCATCACCTGGTTGCATCATCTGTGGCATGGGAAGTATTAAGAGGTCTGATGCACTTGCTGGACCAGCTCCTGTTCCATCACCTTTCGGTTGATCTTTTTGTATGTAGAAGTAATTTTTCGTATATTCTTGGGCCTATCTAATTTTGCTGTTTGTTTTGTGCTTCTATGGTAAGGCCAGAGTTATAGAAACATAATGCTTGCTGGGTGTGTTTCTTTTCTTACAGGGGCAGTTTGTGTATCATGAATGTATGTTTTAGGTGTTATTTCTGGCTGTTAAAAACAAGTAGTTCCCAGTCCCCATGGTGCATACGTCTGATTTTTTATGTGTACAAACTCATATTGGTTTTCCACGAGGCTTGTTGTATAAGAGATAGATTATTTGAGTTCCTCTTTTCGGGAATATATACTGAATAAAGTTATTTACTTAACAGCCTGGAATCTGCTGGCGTTATTACATGACAAGGTAAAGATTATTAATGATATTGCAGTAGACTTGCAACTGTTGAATGAGATCATTTTAAAACTGGAATTATGTGAAATGTTTGAGAATTCATATTGGTATCGTTGAGGTAACCTGGAATCCGAAAATGACTAGTCACCCAAAATCCTAGCCAGAACCAAAACCAACCAAAGCAGGCTTGGGAAGGCACATCCAAGTATCCAACCAACTAAAAAAAAAACACAATCCTCTGATAGCAAAATCAGACGAACAAGTGAACAACAGCTACAAATTCATGCTCTACTACACTTATAGCTTGGAACAGTGAACATCTTGGGTGTGTGTTTCACATCTTGGGGGTTTGGCCTAGGTTATTAACGAATGCATGCTTTTCGGAAAAGCTTGAAAATCTAAGCTTTTTACTAAAAGTTTAATAAGCACCTTAAAGAAGCCAATATAAAGACTCGCAAAATGCTTTATAGCTTTTCCAAAACAAGACAAGCTAATAAAGCTAGGCCATAAATAATGGAATAAGATGCTAATTTGTAATGAAATTGTCAAGATAAGTATGGGCATGGCTCATAAAGATATCAAATGATAAAAGTTAACTTAAAAAAAGTGGCTGGAAATCGAGTATGAAAGTTGTAAGATAGTCATCTTCAAATTTGGTAGTCTAGTTTTCATGGATAAAATGTGGTCAAGGTTGCGAGACACTTTTTTCTTCTAGAGTCACCATCAAAGATTTGTTGATCCGAAAGTTGGTAACGTGGACTTATGCCAATGCAAATCATCATATATGTATAAGGTAATCCGTTATAGTATGCAATGCACTGGTGACAAAATCTAAGAAAGTGACTATCATAATGTCTTGTGAAATGCCGCAGAGTAACTTTTATGGTGGTTGTCGCAAATGGTTCAATCGTGGAAAAGGTTAACCAACTTGTTATCTGTGGCAATCGCCTTTATTGAAGTTATGTATACACATTGCCTATCTAGAAATTGCCGCTTATTGACTATGGTCCATGATCCTAAAAACAAATTTTCACATATTGCTAAAATTATATGCATTTGCAGATTTGATTTTGAAAAAACAAAATAGCCACTGTTAAAGTACGCATGTAGTGAAATCAACATTACAGAAAACTTATACAATACCAAGAATAGGGACAACCCCTAATGTCAACAATATGAGTATCGAAACAACAAAGTGAAAACATAATTAATTGGAAAAAAATGTCTTTATTTTCAAAAGAATAGAACATATGAACTCAATGGTTCATCAACCCACACCAAACCACTTTCAAGACCAAAACCAAGGACCCAAAGAAGATAAATAAATTTAATAAACCCCAGGAGAATAAAATCTCAGTTTTCTTTCTATATATTGTGCCTATATGTACTATGTACGAAAGCCGACATCCTACAAGCTAATCAACCCTTTGCAGTGACAAGACCAAAAATGTGACAACCAATTGCACAATGAACAGGTAATATCTCAAAGTTCACATTATCTCTCATCTTTGTATGAGGTATCGGAACCTGGAATCATAAGACATTACTTGAACTCTCTTGGAAATAGGCTCTCTTCCTCTCTTCTCAAGGCACATTACTGCTTGTTTCCTCAATTCACCAGGTAATTGGAGGCAAACCCAATCCACCAAAGCTTCCAAATCCTTTCCAAAATCTAGCATGTACCAATCTAACATCTTTGGTAATATTAATTTGTTGGTCTTTGTTATGCCAATTGCTGCGTGGAGGTAATCCTTTGTTGCCGTTGCCAACTCATTCTCTACTCGTGTGCTTGTGTACACTCTCACCTAAAAATATGGGAGATTTTAGTTGGAAAAAATGTTTGTTCTAAACAGGTAAATTCGAGCTTTTTGCATCAAAACATGTGATTGATGGTACATAACAGGTTGGTTGACCCACTAATACCTATTGTCCAAAAGACCAAAAGTGTTTTTCTTAAATATGGTGTCAAACATGATTGTGAAATTATATTAGTATTGTGATCTATCTTTTATAAGAAAAACAATCTACCAGCCTAGCAGGTTTTATGCACTTACATATACTTGAGCATTTTTTCGACCCATGTGACATGTTTTCATTCAAGCCAATAATTCCTAAGTTACTTCTATGACCCCATTATGACCTCTGATTGGCATGCCTACATAAGCTCAAAACTGTCGCTTAAAGAGATCGTTCAAGGTCTACAGAAGGATTTGATTAACCTTGACACTATTCCTGCTGGGGTTTATGGAGGGTACCAATTCGGTACATGGGATCAGACGGTTCCTATCAATTTACCCTTTTTTTTAGGTCCATTAATAGACCCTGTCTTTTAAATGCTACAATATATAGAAGATGAAGAACTTACTGCAGGTGATGACCAGCTACCACTGCATAGTGCAAATGTGACCAATGGTTCAGACCACTCCAAGCCAAATCTGTCACGACTTTCAGTTCCATCTTTTTCTGGATATTTAGAGGATAACTGGAAGAAAAGAAAAAGAAGCTTGTATGGTCAGATCTTTGAATGGAGCAGAAAACTTTGTTAATCATAGGTGAAGCTGATAGCCTGAAACTTACAAGTTTTAAGCGATTAGGAAGCCTCAAGATAAAATGCTCAATAGTGACTGCATTTAGCAAATGCCCACCCACAGTTATTGTTGCCTGGTGGAAGTGCAACCAACTTCTAGTTAATCTTAATTGTTTTTAGGAAATATATCAGAATGTTAAAACACTCATCAATGGTAGAAATAACTCGATAAGAAATTACTTTCTAGCACAGATGTGCTCAATACATGATATGATTGACACGCTTGAAAAAGTTTATGAGGAAGAATGAAACAAGTAGAAATGGTTACCTTTTGCATTAGTGTTGCCATCATTTCAGGACTCTCAGGTATTCCGTGCTCTAGGTATGCCTGTCATGTTGCCCAAGCATTAGTTTAAAAACAATAGTCATTGACACGAACCACTTATGTAACACACAAAAATAAATAAAAGAAACACTCACATTCATCATACAGATATTGTAAGTATTAATCCAAAAGGCAAGCTTTTGCTGATGTGTCAAACTCTCTATGCTGACAGAAGCCAACTTCTCAAGAAGGAGCCTGAACGTTTAGGTAGCACATAATTCATGAAATAGTCATTATATTATGATCAAGAAATTTTAAAAAACGAATATGATCAAACTTACTTGAGCCTCCGAATCAAGAGGGATGCATTGGTTTTCTTTTTGAAATCGATTGAGCCAGCTTCAATTGCAAAGAGGTCCTTATAAGGTCCAATATCTCTCCTCTTTGATTTCAAACAAACACCATAAGGATCCCTAAAAGAAGATCCTTGGTCGCCACTAGTAAAATCCAAGGACATTAGATTGGAGAAGGCCTCTGCATCCATAGTTTTTGCCTTCAGTTTGCTCATTCTTAAGAATATTCCAATCAAGCATTTTAAGACATTCTCAGAAACTTTGTTGCATTCACTTTCGGCTTCCAAAATTCTCTCTCCTGAAGATGAACTAGAACAGCTTTCTTCTGCCCTTTCTTGGTCCGCTAACCTATTCTGTGATTATGACATAGCAATTCAGAGCATGTAGATGTCTCGACAACTTGCTAAAAATTCAAAAATTCAAACAGACTGATTTGTGGCTCAAAATTCAAAAAAATTGCTAGTATTTCCTTTTTGTGGCCAAATTCATTAAGGCTTGAAGATTGCATCATGTAATCAACTAAAATAAAAATGCATAATTTTGATCATTTAAAGATGTAACTGTAGTACCATAATTTAAAATAATGTCCCGTGGTTTCTTGAATCTGGATGGAGGTGCATTATGAAAGTGATTATGCAATCCTAAATAATCAGAATCATATAATCTATGATAGTAGAACCATATCTTTATAATTCAAAGTTCTAAAGTAGTAACATAGATTTCTGCATATATAAAACTGTAGATAGAATGATCAAAAGTAAAATTTATTTGTTAATAAAGGTAAATATAATTATATTACCTTGCTATATTTACATAAAGAGAAACAATATATATTTATTCAAATTGTAAAAGCTCACAATAATTTGATTTCAAATACTTCCCGAGTAGTATAAAATGGATTTTAGATGTTACCTGTGATTTAGGAGGAGTGCATTTTTCAGCAGTTTCAAACTTAACCAGTGGTTTCTTCTCCGAATTTTGCATTTCATTTGCCACCCTTGCAGGAGAGCTCTTTAGCTTACTATTCGCATTAGAAGCCGATCGGTTTTCTTTACCTAAAACACCATCATCTCCGACTCCCAAATCAGGTTTCTTTGAATCATCTGCTTTCCCATCAACCAACCTATTCAAAAAATCACTCCCCATCCGATGTGAATAGGCCAATCTACTAGAAGCACTTCTCGAAAGTGAATTCAAAGGCTTTTGTTGTGGTAATTTGGATGGTTCAGAGTTGACTTCAACCGGAGATACTAACGACTCTAATAAATTATCATCCGCATTCCCGATATTTATTCTTGATGATATACACACATTTTTTTGATATAAACCCTGCTTAAAACTAACAACTTCTTCCTCTAAACGCACAACTTCTTCTTCCAAAACAGCTACCTCAGCTAGTAGCTCCAAAGTCTGCAAATTTTTACACATTTTGAGTCCAAAGTTTAAACCTTTCCCACATGGGCTAGACTAAAATTATGCAAGATTCATTTGATCAATGTCACTTTTTTTTCTCTATATAGTTTGGCCTAGTTACTAAGGCTGCTAGTAAAGTGTCCCAAAGATCTCATAAGAAAAAAGGCACAGGGATACCAATGAAAATATTTATAAAAATCCAATGAAAATACATTTATTAAAAAAAGTACTAGATAAACATAAATAAAAAAAATAGAAAAAAGAAAACCTGAGGAGGAAGATAAGGAGGAAGATGAGGCAAAGTTCCTAATCTTCTACTAAAAGCTCTTTCAAGTGCTCTATGTACATTTTCTTCTTGTTTTAGCTTCTTCTTTAGCTTATCCACCTGCCATTATATAATATTCTTTAGAACTACATATTTACCCAATTCATTGACTATGGGCTAATGGGTCACCTTGAATACAACTTAATTTCTATGATTTTTTTTTTTAAAAAAACTAATCAAATTATGTAAAAAGATAGTAATATAATAATGACATACATCTTCAAGAAGGGCAAGTTTTCTTTCTCTTCTAGAAAGGGTTCTTATGATCATGGGTGGTTTTGATTTACACCCACCTTGTATATCCATCTTATTTTGCTATTTTTTTAAAAATAAAACTTGATCTATACAAAGATTTGAAACAAAATCTCATTTAGGCATTTTAACAAACACCTGGGTTGCAATAATCAAATCAAATTCAATACATAGAAAATAAGAATAATTTGGAAAAGAAAAAATAATAAGTTTTGTGGGTGGTCAAGATTTGATGTTTTTCATAGGAAAAAAGATAACTTTTTTGGACAGACAGAGAGAGCGGGAAAAGGTGATGGAAAATGTGTAAGAAGGAAAGTGGGGTTATATTAATAATAATAATAATGGCTCATGGGGGTGATATATAGATATAGATACAGATACATGTTGGTTTATACAATGTGTCTGGACTCTGTAGTGAAAAAAGCAACAAAATTTAGTCAGAGAGTGAGCGTGGCGGAAAAGGACAAAAGGGGGAGGGTGGGTTTTGAGAGGATTAAGGCTGTAGGCCACCGCCATGGATGGACAGGCTCAGAGAAAACCAGCTCTGTAACGTAACAACCACTACACACACGTATATATATTTTATTACATATATACAAATACAATATATTATATTAGGACGTGTTATGTTATTACAGATTTTTTGATGCAATTATAGAGTTTTTCTTTCTTCAATTCTTCATTTTTAAGAAAATGTTAGAGTTTTTTATAACTATTAAAAAATCAATCCTTGAAGTGAAAAACATAAGTATAATTTTTTTATATTTTATTCTTTTTATTTTTCAACAGTAATAATAAGAAAATCTATACTTAAAAAATAAATAAAAACGCAGTTAGTGTTAAGTTTAAGAAAAAGAAAGGACTTTTTTATCTTAAAAGTAGAAAATTTCTATGAAACTATAAAAAATGAGTTTTCAAATATATAGTTATAAGTGAAATAAAAGTATCTCTTTTTCAGTGAATATTATATATATATTTTTTAAATCACATTTAAAAAATAGTTACTAAACAATAAAAATGAATTTTTCAAGTTGTATTCATAACTAACAAATAACTAAGTTTTTTGTTTTCATATATATAACCGATCTAGACCAATTTTACCATGGTAAGTTTGCTTGTTTATAAATAAAAATATTGAGTTTTTTGTTTTTATATATATAATTGGTCTAAGTTAATTTTACCATAGTCGATCCGATTCCACAACATTGATCGATTTCTTGACTGATTTTGGATGGAAAGATTTTTCATTAGCCGATCTCGATTCCGATCCCAATAAATTTGCCGATACAACCAATTTTACAACATTGCTCAATACCCATACCCGATTTCACACCCGACCAATAGGTGTGGATACCACCATGACCAAAGGAGTTAGAAACATCTTAGTAACATTGACTCAAAAGCCTTTACGTTATTTTTTCTTTAAGTATACAATTTGTATTATCAAATAGTGCACTTACTTATAATTACAAGAGTTGCTTCACTTCGATCCGTGTATGCTCATATGCTTCTTTTTTTTTTAGTTTGTCTTTGATTTAAAAAATATATATGTATATTTTTTTAACATAAATTAACTCATTCCAAAAAAATCATAATTTTTTTAAAAAATAATTTTTTTTTACATTTTACACATATGTAGACATCTATACATGTGTAGACATGCATATGGTATAAAAGCTTACACATCTGTAGGGGATTTTTTTTATTTTTATTATTTTTTTAAAAAAATTTTGTAATGGGTTTCCACTAAAAAAAAATTAAAATTAAACAATTTTAAGAATGAAAAATAAAGGGAAAAAAATAAATATTACTCCGTAACTTTCTCTACCTTCTATCATTAAACAACTTTCCCATTTGAACTCTCCTATGTATATGTGTGTATATATATATATACCTTTAGAGTAAACTATAATTTAAAAACAAATTATTATGATAATTAAGGTCGACTAGAATTTCGGGACAAAGGAAATGATACTTATTAAACATTACAACATAAATACAATGATAGATTCACTCGTTTATATATCAGCTTAAATTATCTAACACTCGTTTGTAACACTTGCTACATCTTATAGCATTAAGTGATGATGTAATCATGTTTATGGTAATATAATGGTTTTCCTTATTCAAATTAAGAAATTCAGATATTCTAACAAGAAACAGAAAGTAGTTTAGAAGCACATGTAATAGAGGTCGCTCACTACTCCCAACTTAATAATATGTAATTAAATAACAAGAAAGTGGGATTAGGAAGACTAAAGACCAATTTGGCTAATAAACTAATAATATAAAAAAAATTAATCTGATCACCTATAAATACACCTAAAAATTTGGTATCGGTATATGACAGGTACAAGCAGTGGCGGATCCAGACTTTGATATAGTTGGGGGCCTAAATTTTTTTTTTTTTTTATTTTCACTAAATTCTTTCATTCAAAAGTTATACGATGTACAAATGACATATATAACCTATAACCTATAAATAGACATGTTAAATTTTTAGACAAATACTTGAAACAACCAAATATAATAAAACTAGTAAAAATTATAACTTACGAAATTTAGGACTCTTGTTTAATTTTTTGAAGAGGGTTGATAACATGTAATAATAATACTATGCATTTTATTATGATAAAAGATAACTTTTAAAATTTAAAGACTAAACTGAAACATAAAAATATAAAAAAGACTTAAAGTGACAAACATCAAAAGTGATCATCTTCTTCCTAATGATAAATCTGCAAGTTATACACCACCATTATTTTAAGAGTTCAATTCACCACAACCACCAAAACTGTAACTAACATGTATCTTTTTTTCTTTATTATCTAATTCAGTTACTTTAAACCCACTGTTTTTCTTTCTTTTTTCATACAACTCAGGGGGCTTGTGAATTTTAAAAAAGAAAAAGTAGTAACAAATTGAGGTTGAGGGTGGGGTGGTGACCCCCCTCATTGTACGCTGGATCCGCCCCTGGTGCTGAATATAATAAGGGTGCGTCGATGTCGTGATAACGTATGGTAGTAAACGTCGTGATGATGTACGTTAAAATGGTCAAAAGTCTACTCATATATAATATTACTATAGGGATTAATGATTTAATTCCATGTGAACTCATTATTAAACAAGTATTATCAAGTAATCAATGGCTTCCAGAAAACTACTTATTCTCATAATTAAACAATCAGTAATATTCAAAAGTCTTGACAAAACCATATAATAATACATCTTGAATCTTAATTGATCAATAAGTAATGTACTGGCCTAGCTATAAATAATGCACAAGAAAATAAGGCAATTAATAAAATCACAAGAAATTGTCTAGCTACGGAGCTACCGTTCTTTCAATTGGTTATTTATATATACTCATATATATATATACGTAGTATATATTATATACTATTTGCGGTTCAAAGAAAAGAAAAAAAAAAAACTTTAAGAAGCTAGACTGCCAGAGAAGAAGCTTTCAAGATGGAGCGAGAGGTGGATCGAGTGTTGATGAAGAAGAAGGATCATCAAGTGGTCATGAGTAGTGAAATGGCGGTGGAACGATGGTCTGTAAAGAAGGAACAAATGTCCCTAGAGAAGGGAGAAGTTGTCATGACGACTGAAAAGGTGAAGCAAGGGAAGCTGGAAGAAGGAAGTTTCATGACCGAAGACGTGGAGACGAACACAGAGACGGACCATATCTTTACGAACGATAAGCAAGTTGTTGAGGTGAACGAAATGATGGAGGAACAAGTTGTCATGACTGAAGAGGTGGCGGTGCTGGTGCTAGAGAAGGAGGAGGTTTTTGAGGTGAACGCAATGGTCACGGGACAATTTTCCCTAGGGAATGAACAAGTTGAGGTGGATGAAAC
>JANDBE010000015.1:32017136-32027443 GCA_024320915.1 Erigeron philadelphicus
TGCATTAATTCCTCACAATCAACCCTATTAAATACCCTAATTATAAAGTGTCAAAAAACAACCACTTTCATAAAACTTTTAGATATATATAGATTTTTGATATGTACTTATGTAGGGTCTTGAGTCGAATTTATTTATATAAGAGTAAGAGTATGTATTTTTAATAGAAATAAATGGTCTTTTATGGGCTGGATCAGTTTATTTCTGATCACAGCTTCTTCAATGATGGTGGGCTGATGGACCTTGAAGATGGCATGACATTTGGGGTCCCCTGCAAAGAGGATGGAACTTATGCCCATTAATCATGTTAAGTCATAGTCTTCAATGGCTGTTTTCCTACTATGGTCCCAATTACATAATGAAGTTGAAGCTAGAGTTGGGGTGATGTACAAGTTTTTCTTCACAGGGTACACGTGGTAATGCATTATCGACCACAAGAAAACTTTGATAGTTCGAGAAAGTAGTAGGAAGAAAGACAGGACCACCATTTCCAAAACTAAACACAACTCGTAACCAGACACAATTGATGTCCAAATTCCATCGGCGCAATATCAACTTCCGATGGACACATTACAAACTAACGTAGCATTATACTTTTCGAACAGTAAATAGGGATCACTGACCAACTAATTGCCCACCCGATCATCTCTACTTCTCACGCGCCACTAGCTAACATAGCATTATACTATACCATTATTACATGTTAAAAATAGGACCAAGTTTACTAAAACTAAACACAAATGTCATAAATGATGACCAAACACTTATTATCGACGCAATATGTAACTTTCGGACCGTATGATACGTGTTGTTATTACTTATCATCCCTTGACTTGTTCAAGAAGTCCAAAAGGATGAGACAAGAATATGAAATTTGGCATTTTCAGCTTTTTCGTGGGGTTAACAGAATAAAGATAGATGTAAGAAAATTTTGGTGTCTTCGCTAAGACCTTGTCAAGATTTGCTAAGAACTCCACAAGACACTACAAGTCACCCCTTTTCATCGGTTGCAAGTCGACCTTATCTTCTCATGTTATCTCCTTTTCGTGTGTAAATCAAGATGACACGTACATTAAGATACGAAAGCTACAGATAATCTACCAAAATTTGTAACGCCATTTTCGCAATCTGATAACACAAGACCCCTTTAATGCAACAAGTAGTTGTATGTGAATCAATGGCACATGAAATGCCTATATATGGTCCCATTTATGCCGTGATTGGTGGAGCTGAGTTCATTAATGGAAGCAAATTTTAATACCTTATCATGGCTTCTCATTTGTAATTTTGTTCATTTCGGACAATGTTTCAACTATATTCAATTTCTTGTTTTCAATTCATTGATCTTCTGTGTCTGTTGGTGAGGTTATAAAGAATGCATATAAACAAGATACTAAGTAGGTAGTATTCAAAATCACACATATACATGTTCCTGGGTACATTTGTAATATATAGACGTTACTTAAAAGGATACAATTAATTGATAATTTATTGACAACACTTTAAAAAATACGTTATACGTGGATGCATATCAACAAGTTCAGTCTTTGTTAGGGTTTGTCATTCAATTTGAATTCGATCACGACTACTTTGATGAATTTTGTTCGAGTATTTCAAAGGCAGACCCAAATCTTTTTAGCTTGCATATCCTCTACTATCACACAAGGAAGGTGACCCGCACTTTGCGCTATATTTTTTTAATTTAACCATACACTACTAAACAATTACTTTGAATATTTTCCCTTTGCACAAATAGAAAAGGTTGTTAGATTAGCTACGGGTAAAATAGTCAAAATATTTGTCTAGAGATTCATGGCTAAAAATAAAAGGTGCACAGAATACAGATGACCTCCCACGCTCCCATCATAAGGATGAAAAACCAAAAGCTCAGTCATGACTACACTATTTGGGCTCAAATGATGTTTTGGGCTTCTGTACAATTACAGCCCAATTGTCCTATTTCGGACGTATTGAAGAGACAGAATGTGATATATGTTCTGAAAAGTGAAAACTATGAATATAAGACGTCCAAGGCTTTGTATATATTCTTATTACCTGTGAAGAAGCAGCTTCTTGTCGATTATCTGCATTTTGTGGCATGTAACTTGATAGTTTATATACTTGTTAGATAATTTTAATCATACGAGATCAAAAGATTGACAGACACAACGTAGATTAAGTAGGTAACTTTGATTGATCATTTTCTTTAAGACTTACAATTTCTGCTTGAGATGTTTTAAAGAACTCTTGTGGAGTCATTGCAAAGAAACTACTAAAGTGATGATCTTCAGCAATGGTGGGTATACACAAGTCCTGCACCTCAAATGAACCTGGACAGCGCAGTTGAAGATGCCGATTCCATACCTTATACTCAAATCTGTCACCATTTCCAGAACTTTTCCCATGTTTAACATTTTTCCTGTCGGCCCCAGGAGCCAGTGCAAATGAGGCAATTGTTTTAGGCGGTTTACAAGGTTTATCTATGGGTGTTGTGCAAGGTTCATCTTTGAGTGGTGTACGAATAGGTGGTGCCCGAGGTTTATCTATGAACGGTGTACGAGGTTTATCTTTGTGTGGTGTACTAGGTTTATGTTTGGGTGGTGTACTAGGTTTATCTTTGGGTGGTGTATAAGATTTATCTTTAGGGGCAAGGACAGTATTAGCGGTGCTATGATTAAACAGGTTTCTCGACCGAATGTTTTGACTAGGAGATAACTGGGGTGATCTTTTGGGTGTGGAAGACGAGGCTGGGGATAAGGGAGATGAGGGCGTAGATGTGCTGCTATGGCTACTTGATACTTCATATTGCCCTGTCAAGCTCAAACCTGAATTCCTTTTCTTCTTCCTAAGCCTTGCATTTTCTTTTCCCGTTTTAACTGTAAGATTCTTGGGTCTTGATACTTCATCCGCCATAGAGGATGATAACTGAGACGGTAGTGGAACTGGTGGTGGTGATGCCATCACTACCTTCACAGTCTTCGGTTTCAAGCATGCATCCAAGGAATGTGCATTAGGAAGATTTCCACCTCTGATTATGAATGAAAAACTACAGGAACATACCAAGAAAACTGGCAATAACAAAACAAGAGCTGCAAGAATTAACTTTTTGAATCTGGTCCAAAAAAGTGATCGTCTGCATATTGCGACTGTTGGTGTAGGAAGGCTGACTTCCATGGGTATGACCAGTATGCCGCCGGCCGTAGCCAGTTCAAGTTCCCGACGTACCATTTCTGCACAAATATCAGCACGATATGATATCATAAGCTTTCGTGATTCACCGGGCTGCAAAGAAAAACCTTTACAATGACCCACCGCAAACCCATCCAACTCACATTTCGTCCCCGAAATTGTAATTCCATTGACTTTTACAGGCAAGTCTCCAGTGTTCTTTGCCAACAAAACTTTCATGGATGGTTGGCCATAGTTGTGCTTGAGCTCTATGGCATGTACGGGATCTGCCCCATCAAGTAACATCAAGGACACCAAACCTCCTGAACCACGCAAAGTTAACCACTCAACACCCGAAAGATTGTTCCTCACAAGAGCTGAACTTTTCCAAGCACATCGGATCGATGGGTGAAATACAATCGGGCCAAGAACCGCTTCTCCATGTGGATGAACATATGCCTCAGTTACTGCATTCTGTGGTATTGAAAACCCAAATCTTGGAGGATTCATGTGATCATTAAGGACCAAATAATAAGATGAAGAAGGCTGCAAAATTTCTTCTGACCCATGACACTCGTTGATGATTTCTCCCGAGTTTAAAAGCAGCTGCATAACAACTGGTTGGTCACTGGGGTTCACAACGCTGATCCACTTGGACTGATGAGTACCAACGTGAACCATGGAGAACATAACCTCGTGATCATCAAGTACAGACATTGCATCTGAAGTCCCTTGAGATATCCAGTTTCTAAGTACCGATTCATCAGCTGTTGTCATTTCTTTTGCCTTCAATACAAGCACGGTGTGTCTGAGAATACAGTTTTTAAGATGGCAAATCCAAAAATAGTTTTCTTTTTTATCTCTATGCAAACACAAAAGAAAGAATAACAACAATATGATCACTTTATGGAGAAGTTTGGATGTACTTTTCAAAGTGAGAGTCATGATTTAAAGGTGAAGACTTATGTAATCAGTAGCTTAAAGCTAGGGACAGTCAGACAGATACAAAATTTATGTTTATATTAATCACCAGTTTTCTAAAAGCAAATTCTATCCTGATTCTCTAAATCTGATTATGGTTAACATAAATAATAAGTACATCAGGATCATAATCAAATTAAAAAGATTCTAAAAATTGAGTCCTGGAAATGACAGTACCTTGATTTCCAATGGTGGTTGTAGATGGGCATTACTCGATCTTGTTTCGGCAGCATTGTCATTTTTCAACTCTCCATATCCCGCATAAGAATGTAAGCGTGAACAAAGACTGGCAATATCATTGCAATAAACCTCAAGTGCATGGGCACTTGATTTATTTGTTTGTACAAGTAAACTGCAGTTTAAGTTCATAAAAGGATTTGAAGTATATGTGACCATAGCCACCTGTGTCATGGTACGTGGAAACAGTATCAACCCTTCAACATATTTAGTCTCTAAAAACATTGCATGTTCACCAACTGTTTTAATATTGACCACCGATACAAGGTCAGGGCCATCATTTTTCACCAAAAGAGAAACAGTTGCAATTTCGTTGGCATCAGTAGGCATTACGAGATTGAGTGAAACTGAAAGATGGGTTTCAGAAGTGTATGACCGTGATTTTCTGCCCAAATTTGCTTCTAAAATACTTGTACACGAGCTATCTCTTAAATCATTATTCAGTATGTGAACGCAAAAAGAACCATATATCGTTGCCTGAAAATTATATGGGAAGTCAAGCTCTAAAATAGGTTGGATGCTGTTCGAGCCAATGCTCCACGTCTTCTGTGGTCTTACTGACATTACAGGTTGACCAACTTGACTGATTTTGATATCTAACCACTCGTTAACATTAAAATCAGAAGAGCTCATATAATCCATCACACTGCAAACACCACTAACCAAATAGGAAACATTCCTAGATGAAAATGATATCCAAGCACTTACTTCTTGCAAATGCAAAACTTTATCAGAAGGATTGAATACCGAAACAACCCTTGGACCTGAACCAACAGAGGACTGTATCGTGTAAGGAGGCTCAACCCCAAAGCCTTGGGCGCGAACCAAGAACCCACCTGCGCTTGTTTGTAATATCAGATGACCCGAAGAAAAGCCTAGCCTTTTTGGCAAAAACACAAAACATATAGATGCAACTTCACCAGGTCCAAGCTTGACTTCACTGTAATTGCAAGGGTAGAATTGTTTGTTGGTACTGTATGGTTCATAAACATTCAAAACTCTACTTTTATGTCGATTTTCAACTGTGAGAGAAGTTAACGAAGGAACATGCAAATACTTTCGGCCCCAGTCAAGTAAAGGGTGGCTAATTTGTACATCTACTGACGAAAAATCATTCACACTGCTAGACTTGATCCTAACAAATGGTGTGTCATTTTCGTTACTACTATCAAAGGTATCTTGAGCACTCTCTTTCACTTCAAGTGAGCAAGAAACAACATTCCCGTTTATTAATTGAAAGTTCCCATGGTTTGATGACCCGAGGTCATCCGTTCCTACTACTGTCTCATCATCTGCTTTAACCACAGATAAAGTTGAGGGAAAACAGAACAAGTCCGACCGTCTACAAATGTTTTCAAGATTGACATCCGGTGACAAAATTTTCCTCCTACTATCACCAACTAATACATTGTCTGAACCCAAACTCGAGTCAATTCCATCATACCCATACTCACCATAGCCCGTCGGATTGAGGGTCCCAGTCATGGTACATGGTCCAAATATCAAAACACAAAAAACGACACATGACACAATGACCTTAAAATGTAATGCTTCAACATCATGGCAAAAGCCCCTGCAGAATAGATCACCATAAATAGTTTAAATATGAGATTCGGCTAGGCAATAACAATCCAACAACATCCATCGATAAATCGGTAGTGTGCAAAAATCATGTACTTAAAACTTACATAACCAAAGTCTCTTTTAAAATCATAATCTTGACAATTTTTACCCAAACAAGCCCAAACCCATTATTGCAGCTTCATATATAATCATATATCCAAACACCCTTTTAAAAAAAACACTAAAAATAGAAAGAAAAATAGATGGCAATTCAAATATTTATATAAAAAAATATATGTCCATATCTATATCTATATTTACATAAATATCTAAACTTACATATAGTAAACAGACAAAACAGATTAACTTCAACTTACTCTGCTACTTAAAATAACCATGAAAGCAATATAGAACATATGTATGCATATATACACATATACATACACATATAAATAATATTCCATATATATATATAAAGTTACCTATGATAAAACATGGTGGCAGAGCTGAACTAATGATGATAATCAAGAACTTATATAACTTTGACAAAGATTAAATTTTGATACAAAAAATGAAACATTTTTGTATTTTGTTATTAGGGCTTTAATATTATCTTGAAAATATATGTATATGCTTAGAAAAGAAGCACAGTTTCAAGAACACATAGTTACACTTTTTTACACACACTGATATCATACATAGATACAGCCAATGGATGGCCTCGAAGAACGAAAGGAAAAGTTGGAAATTTTTGGAATTTGTTAAAATGACGAAAATGCCCTTGGAGAATACTTAGGGGTTAACGATGTTTGTAACTAGTAGCTGTGTTTCTAATTAAGTAATTAGTGTCCAATTAGGATGGGTTGACGTGGGAAGTTGTGGGGGTAAGATTAGTATTAATTAGGGTGGGCTAAGATTGGTATTATTTGTGGTTGTTTTTTTTAAAGGTGCATAAACTATGTTATTTTAATCGGATCATATTAAAAGATTTTATCACCCAATACTTAATAGGCCTAATAGTCCGCCCAATAATACGACAACATATTAAGAAAAAACTGTACATTTTTAATACTTAAGCCTGGGTCTTTCTAAATCGAAACCCTCATTGAAGGATTTCTTTACCATTAGGCTATTTACCCAATGATTGATATTACTTGTTTATTTGTGATTTTTCAACTAAACAAGTTACACCTCTAACCCTTTTTGTTCAAAAAAACCAAAACATTAAAAGCTATATGTATATATCTTGGCATCATAATGTTAGTGTTTTTGTCTGTTGGATCCTACTAAGTAGTTCAACTGTTTCAAGTGTGAAAAATCCAAAAGTATCAAATACATATAGTATAAATACGTGTTAATTATTAAAACATGTCTTGTTATTTTTTTTTTTGAAAGGCAGCGAATAAATGGCTAACACCCCCAACTTTGATGCGTCCACGCCGGGTTCAAATCTTGGCAATGCCCTAAAGGGTTTGCTCTCCCATGTGTAGATGGGTATGGCATTGCTAAGGCCCCCTCACCACATTTGCATGTGGCAAGATTTGAACCCATGACCTCCTAGGAAGAAACCACAAAGTGGAAAACTCCCTAACCACTAGGCTATCACTCTAATGGTAGTAATTTACGTATTAATTTCTTTTTTACCAACAAATACTGATCAAAAAAAATTTAGAGACCTGGTCTAAGAATAAAAAGTGAACCTTTAAAATAGTTTGTTAATAACATAATATTGCGACGGTAAATATTTTTCACAAACTGTACAGTTATGAAAGTGTATATTTAATCAAAATATAATCAAATAAATTAATAAAATATAATTATATATATTCAAATGGAAAGTTAGATATGTAGTGTGTATTTGAGCAAAATTGAATTTTTTTTCTTTGTTAATACTAATACTAATTAAACAAATTAATGAAAAGTTTCGTTATTTGTTGGATTAAAAAAAAAAAGATATACTTTATTCTGTCATGTAGGCATGTGAATACCAAAGTTAAGTATTAGATTTTATACTTTTAATTATTTCACTATTGGATTGAAAAAGCCATATACTATAAGAAAATTGTGGGTCAGACTCATTTGCACCCTATGAGTCATGCCATAGCCGGCCCTGGTTGAATCCATTAAAACCATCTTTAACTTTTTCAATATTACTTGTCGATGTGATGTTAATATATGAATTTATCATGAGAGTGTTATGGTAGACTAATATGGAACTTTGGCAATGTTTAGCCAAATTGTATAAGTTGATATCCGATAGTAAGTGAAAAATGTTTGAGATTAATATTTAAGAAATGTTAGATGATATCCAATTAAATGATAACATGACGAATCAAAGATTTCTTTAGCAATATAAACATTAATCAACATTGAGTTAGAAGTCATATATTCAATTCTTGAAATCTTCTATATTTTCTAGCTAAAAACATGCTAAAAGTCTCAAACTAGTCATTGGTATTAGAACTACTGTAATATTCAAAACAATTAAGATCGAGGGTAGAAAAATAATAATGCCAAAAACTCAAAATTAATACATAAGTAAACATCGTTTGAGGGTGGGAGTTGACGAATACTTTTTACAAGAAGAAGAAAAAAATTAGACGAATGTTAAATAATCTTGACCATGTTTTAATTAGATTTACCAATAACAATCATATTAATGTAAGATGACGAGGAATGGTAATCGTTTGCTATTATAATAAGTTAAAATAGCAAAAGAAATAATACACATAACAATACAAATGAGAAGCTCTTTTTTTTTTCTTTTAGTTTTATAAACTAGACATAATAATAATTTTATTATTAATTAATATAAACCCGGCCTATCTTTATCTTGACCATAATAATATCTGTATAGCAAGCCACCTTCCTATTGTCTTTCCCACTCTCAACTTGCACCTCTCTTCTTCTTATCTATATATTCTACTCTTTCTTTTGATTAATTTCTTCAGTTCGCCTTCCCATATCTACCAATTATTAATTTATCTCTCTTCATTTGCTACTACACCTTTCTATATATAGCAAGCAAGCTACTTCAAAAGGCCGGAGTAATTTCAATGGAATACACAAGCTTGGTTGATACTTCTTTGGATCTTAACTTGAATCCTACCAATTTCCTTTCTTTAGTTCCTGTAAGTTTCTACAGTATATATTAATAGTATCTACAAGTGTCCTAGTTTGAATTTTTGAGTCTTTTTCTTTTAACTTTGACCGTAAATATCTTTGTTTGTGTTATATAATATACTTGATATAACATATATGAATTGATTGAGTTTTGAACGTACTTCTGATTGATATAACTTTCATCAACCAATATATAACATAAGCAAATATATTTACGGTTAAAATCGTAAGCAAATGAGTTGACCATTCAAAATAAGACAATTAAAATGGCTGGTTTAAGTTTGTCTTTAGCTTACAAATCTTATTGTCATTTACAGAAACAAGAAGCTCATAGCAACTTCATTGAGCTTGGACTAAAGATGTCATCCTTTAATGATGAGGTAATTAAAAAGAAAACACAATTTTTACTTTATAATTCTGGTTATATTTCTTGAAGTTAATATTAATTAAAATTATTTTATGATATAATAAATTAGCAGGCAGCAAGTGCTTTAGTAGAGGAATTGAATAGAGTGAGTGCAGAAAACAAAAAACTTACGGAGATGTTGACTGTCATGTGTGAGAACTACAATGCTTTGCAAAGTCAGCTTGCTGACTACAAAACCAAGAATCCAGCTGCTGCACCATCCGATAGTGTCAACAACAACAACAACTTCAAGAAACGGAAACCCGAAAACCCGATAAACAACAACAACATTAATGAAAGAGGGATTTCCGAAAGTAGTTCAAGTGATGAGGATTCTTGTAAGAAACCAAGACAAACTGCAGATCAACAACAACAACATATTAAGGCTAAGATCTCTAGAGTTTGTGTTCGTACCGAAGCTTCCGATACTGGCCTCGTAAGTACTATTTATAGCTTCCCGTGCATTGTATTTGTATATATTTAAAATTTTCATGTTAGTGTTTAGACTTTTTTTTTGCCAAGATATTTAAATGTGTGTTATATTTTGTTATGAACGTACAGTTGGTGAAGGATGGATATCAATGGAGGAAATATGGTCAAAAAGTCACGAGAGACAATCCTTCTCCTAGAGCTTATTTCAAATGCTCTCATGCTCCAACTTGCCCCGTCAAAAAGAAGGTACGTGAGAAACTATATATTGCCACATATATATCTATATATATCTATATATATGGGGATAGTATATGTACTGCGGGCAGTTCCGAATTTGGAACTGCAAACCTTAAAATCAGAGGGTGGGATGATTATTTATTTAATCATGTTATACATG
>JANDBE010000015.1:32035437-32048759 GCA_024320915.1 Erigeron philadelphicus
GTGAACATTTGTTTGTTATGTTCTTTTACAAATATAAATATTTGCTTTATATATGCTTTATATAATATATATATTATTAACACCTAACTATTTAAGAAAAAGTTTAAACAAAAAAACTTAATTAATAAATATTTCGTTCGTTTGTGTTCATTCATTAGTGTTCGTTCGTTTGTGTTCGTGAACAATCATGAACACAAATGAACGAACATGAACAAGTCATTTTGTTCGTTAATCTGTTGGTGAACCGTTCGTGTTAGTTCGGTTCGTTTACAACCCTAAAGCCATATGGTTCACTAATTAATTAGTTAGTATTATATTGGAAAATTCAATTCAAATAAAATAAAATATTAAGCAAAAACATTTATTAATCACATGTGTGGACTATCATAATCTTATTGTTTACTTTAATAATTTCGTGCCATTTGGCTAGCTAAATTAACTAAAACAAGTTGCTAATGAATTTGGTACCAAAGGATAAAGTGGAAAACTATTTTGTAGAGATGATAGTATATGTTAATCATGAATACCATTATGGGCGCTCTTTATGTTGAGTACTATGATTAAGACAAACTGAAAATGTTATGATTGTGAGAATATGATATGTTTTGGAACTATATAAGTTTAAGATTCATGAAGTCTGCTTGTTAAGACCATAAGTTAGCCGACGACCAATGTCGAACCTACATATATATGCAACACGAGGTGTGGTTACCTGTCGATGAATATGACAAGTACTATTTATGTGTAATTTTTTTATGAGTGCAGTTTACTCTTTGGTGAGGTGATACCTTGTCATATACTCAGGTTAACTATTGTTAAGCTGATATAAGTATCTTCCTTATTTAAGATAAATAGCTAGCTTTACAATGATTATAGAAACTAGTCTACGTAATACATAATAAATTAAGCTGTAAACAGCGAAAGTGTGCGAGGGCTGGAGCCCTAAGGAATGCATAACAAATACGTGTGCATTACGTACACCAATGTTTTCAGTTTATCTGAATCTAAGCATTTGGTTTAGGAATTTCGTCCGGTTTAGAATGACCACCACCTGGGCTGTGCCCAGGTCCTGTTGGAATACTGGACTGAGGAAAGGCTGATTGCGTATTGTATCCGTGTTCTGTAAAAGAATGACCTGCTCCAGGACTATTACCTGGTGCTGTAGGTCGGAAGTCAGTGACTGATTCTGCTTTCGAGCTGCCATATCCTTGACTTTGACTTTCTACTGGTTGTGGGAATGTTGGGCTCTTCTTTGCAATAGGAAGCCCGGCACCAGGGACTCCATCTGCTGCTGAGTCTTGAAGATCGTCTAAATTCACGGCATTACTTTTTTTATTATCAGAAAGTTCTTGCTTCTTTACGGGTTTTAGTACCCTTCCTTGAATCACTAGGATTCCATGAGCGGCGATTATTAGAAACATAAGCAGTGTGTATAATTTGAAGTGGGTCATGATGGGTAAATTTTACTTGGTATGGTCTGTTGTTAGTGTTTGTAAAGCTTCTCACTAAGATGTAGTAAGAATGTAAGAAGCCAACTGATGCTCCAACTCTTTTGCCACCTTCCCTATTTATAGTAGTTTGAGGTGTACAACTTGTGACTCTATAATATGCCCAACATGAGCAAATCATTGTTGAGTGGTCCACTAGTTGTCCAATTTGTCTGGTGCTCTACTTATTAAAACTAGTCTTAGTTATTTCTTTTACAAATGTGCCACACAATACGATGCAAGAAAATCGAAGAACAGCGAATATATTATGCGTGCAGTCATAAGTATTCCCCTTTGATAGATGCACGTTTCTGTATTGCATGTCTATGACACTCTTTTATTTAAAACTCATGACATTAAGTAATGTGAGCATGTTATGGTAATTAAGTTGGATGATAAATACTTACCTAAGGAATAGACTGTTAATTATATACATATAACTACATGATCTTGTCATTAGACTTAACAATGGGTGAAAGATGGAGTGTACACCCATTAACCAATCACATCCCAGAGAGATAACAGACGTTAAGGGGTTTGTGCTCCTTTGTGGGGTCCTAGGACGAGCCCCCTTGCGGCGGTCTCGTTGACTTTGGAAATCAACGAGTCTATGGTACTGACTCACATCATTGAGTATTGGTGCTGGTGCTGACTCTGGTCATCACACTGATAGATACCAAGTCTTTAGTGACCAGGCTAGCTGATCAGGACTTGATCATTGACTTTGTTTGAATGCCAGTACTAATTTATAACTGGCTGGACCTTCTAGGAAACATTGATGAACAATTTCCTACATGCTTAAATGACCCATAATATGTAGATCTTGTAACCAATTGTAACTTATGGAAGAACATTATTGGGCATGTAATACCTATAGACTCCATCAATATTTGGGTTTCTTATAAAAATCAGAACATTATTCTTTGAACCATCTCACAGTTATACACGTGTAGCCCCTTCACATACTTGTCCCAAATTGGACTTGAGCCCATTACCTTTTGGATGTAGGGTTACCTTGAATACCACTAAATTAAAAGCCCCTTAGGTTGAACCATCAGTACTGAATGAAAGAATCTTGTTTTGTAGCGGATAGTGGTCCTTGACTGATTAGTGACCTTCCAAATTGCTCCAAATGTTACTTTAGGTTAGCTAATCATTGCACAGGTGATGATTATATCATTAAATATCTTTCAATGTATCACATAAAACCGCATAGATCTGTCGGTTTATGATATTATATCAGCTAGCTTTACCACCACCATCAAAGAGATTCTTCTCTTACTTAATTCCCACTAGTTATGTTTATTAGTGGTCCGGATGGTTCATATAAAGATACAGCTCTGCAAGTTTAGTCAAGGAAATTTGTTTGTTGTAGATTTCATCTGATTAGTTTATGCTTAATAGATGTGCACATACTCATAATGCTGTTATTTCTGGCTCATTTGATATATTTTGATTCTCCGCTTCGCATATATACTTAAATTACTGAGAAAAAAAAATACTTAAATTACTACTTGTGAGACTTAAATCTGATGTTATAATTACACAATGGTTATATTTGAATCTTCTCTGTAGTACTTATGCTCAGTTCAATTCCTGGGTCTGAATCTTCCTTTCCTTAGTAAACTGTAGGGACGTGCTAGGATTAAATAATTTTATAAAAAAAGAAGAGCCAGAGCACACTTTGAGATCTTCTAATGATAGCTACCACTAATGACAAAGTGGTTTGTAAAGGATGGTTTACAATGACATATAGAGCCGCAATAAACTATGATTTAGTTATACCAACAAAAGATGTGATTATATGCTTTCACTTTCCATTTTTAAACATCTAGGCCCATCACATTGTGGAATTTCAGGTGTCATCTTGGCCCTTCAGGTTTTGTATATGGGAAAATTAATAACTGGGATGTCCATCTGATTCTTGAGTGGACTTCAGTTCTTTTGGATCTCTAGTTGCTGCGTCACATCTATGCATGGACTTGAATGATGTTATAATCTTGCAAAAATGCAGCAAATTTGTAACCGCCATCGAAATACCAAACTAGCTACCTAAATGTAGATCACTACAAGGGCCTACTAAAATGGTACTCAATTATTATGTGAACTTAAGTACGCGACTGTTTTATTACAACCTTTGCAGTTATTCTGATTGTTTAGAAGCAAAACATGAAGTAAAATAATGCAAAAGGCTGATCATCTCAACTTTTCTAATGGAATAACAATGAATATGCTGCCACTTCAATTCAATGGTCAAAGTATTATCTTTGACTAGGAATTGACAAAAACTTTTAAGTATAATATAGCAAATATTTGGACTCTTTGGTATATCACTAGTAGTGCTTAAGTTTTAAATTTTGCAATGTGGAAAAGTTTCTTGGTCAATGGAAAAGAACAAAACAACTTGACTTTTTCCTAAATCACCAACCCCTTTGATGCCCCTACCACTCTTTTTTGTTTCTGAATGCAATTTGCAAATAATCTATGTGTGCTTCTCTGCTCAAGTGGCGTTTAACTTTTACTTGACGGCATGATCTGATTGGCTCCCGGACCTTTGGAAGTCCCCCCATAGCCGCCATCGTCCCACTAAAGTAGTAAAAAAATTGAAAAGGAAGTTCATAGTTTAATATGATAGTACAGAGCTACCCTGTAGTTAATAAAGATTTTGGGTTGTATAGTGCTTATATTGTTGACTATATTATATATGCCAAGGCTGTTGGATGATAGTGACTTCAGTGGGACAAAAGATCTTCCTCGTGCCACTCGAATCCCACTGTCATATGCCATTGTAATCATTACTGTAAAGTACAAACCTGAACCGGCCATGATATGTATATACATCGAGTGGTGGTCAAATAAGAACGACTTTTGAAATAAAAACGGTAAAAATTTAAAAAATCACATTTTGTTTTATGTATTCATCTCGGGTGCACGTGCATCTACATCATATTTGTACATCTTCATTTTTTTGAAACAATATGGAAGGTACCTATGTTGGTTTATAAGAGCATTCACAGTCGTAGACACTCATCCTCTAAGAACTAGTCCCTGTCAGCACCACATTAGCTCCACATCAGCCCAAGGACTCATCCCTCAAAACACCCACAATGCGAGGACTAGTCTAGGACCCACAATTTATTTCACTTTACCCTTCTATCTAACCATTTATTTCACTTTACCCCATTTATTTCGTTAGTCCCTGGGGGGACGAGTGAACCAAGAACTAGCCAGGGACTAGTCACACCTAGTGGTGTGCACTAGTCCTCCAACAAAGAACAAGCCATGGACGAGCTAAAACGAGCCCATTGTGATTGCTCTAATGACTAAACTAAGCTATTTTTATCGTTCTTATTTAAGAGTGTTCTTGTTTGTAGGCTATCCACATAAATACAATAAAAGCTTCTGATACCAAAAAGAAATATGATCAGCACAGCTATCAAAACTGAATGTGGTGATTTTCATTTAGATATTTAATCTAGCTACATTTTTTAGAATGATACACACTCACATAGACACGCACCGAGTGGGTACATGTTTTATTGCTTGATCTCACAATTCAAATCAGGAATAAACTACCTGCCACGTACTCACCATTGTCATGTTCTAGCTAGTGATCCCATATTGGACTATAAGAGGCCCGGGTGAGGTGGACCTCTGCACAGACCCAGCCCGTTGCCTTTGAATGGTTAGTTGTTAACAAATTTGGCCACCTGTTCAGATATATATTTGGTATATATAAGTCATGAAAAGGTAGAAATCCATGTTGCGCTATATCGAATTTGGGCGCAGCTTAAATGCAGTTACATCGAGACATATTAAATGGTGAATAGTGTATTGAGGCTATGTGTGCCAGACTTTGATGTATGAGTTGCTGAAGTTATGTTAATTTACTTGATCATGACAATGACTGTTATTTTGATGTATACAGTCTCTTTCGTTGACCTTTCTATCTTGTTCGTTCATGCTTGGTTTTCGTTTTGGTTTACTTGATGTTATAATAAGTGCTACGAAACTAACTACTTCAGGATTGGTATAAGCATTCTGATTATGTAACTGATACTACTACATTATTGTTATTAGTATCTTATATGTGGTGACTATCATTCTAATTACATATATATTATATTAATCCCAAGTATTTTATCAATATCAATTTAATTATTAACTATAGATTATGGCCCTGTTTACTTGCAAATGGATGTAACAAAAAAATAAACTTAACTCATTAAGTCAAAGACGTATGAGTCCAATGTACAGATATACATATCCTATGACCATAGAATTTTTCCTATCTATCTTGGGAATGATATAAGAATGACATAGTATATTAAGATAAGAAGAAACTATAATGTACATGATATTATTGCACTAATTCAAGATAAAAAAATACTGAATGATATTACAAGGAGATAATGATGACACAACAAATAATTACAGACATTACAATAAATATTGCATGGTTGTAATGCCATGCATATCTGCTTGCTACCCTAATTGTGAATACTGTGTCCAGCTCCAGGGCTATGGCCCGGTGCAGTTGGCCTAAAGTCTTCAACACCACGTGGTGGGGGTGGCTGCGTCTGCTGAGCCCCGGCTAAAGTTTCACCTGGCGGGGTTGGTACAATAGGTTTAGCAGCTACAACTTTACTTACATATGTTGCATCAGGTTTGCCACCTTTCATAATAGTTTCTTTCACAAGGGTCATTTTGCCAATGTGTTGTTTGACTTGTTTCAATTGTCTTCCGTCGACACACTGAATTTGAAGGTTTATAGCCAGAGTGATGGTCAAAACAACCAGGACTAGTAATTTTGTTAGATCCATGGAATATTATGTAAATGTGTATGAGTTTGAGAATTTTGTAGTGTGGGGGAGGTGCTGATGAATAGAATCAGAATGCAATGCATAAGTTAATTAGTGACTTGGTTATTTATAGAGGCAGAATAACCTCACGAGTGGGAGATGCTTAAAAAAAACAATATCTCATAGTCTATTCTATATTATTAGAAGAATAAAAAAGTGAGGTATATAGTTATATACTATACTCTATACCTTGGCTGGCTTGATCTGTACGTCTGTAGAGCACATATATGTTTATTTGCTTTGTACTGTAAAAGCAGTATGGTAAATAAAATGTTTGACTATTATTAATAGTCTATTATCTATTTGGTGGTTTAATATGATTCTTAATTTCTTATTATGTCCAAGTACATTTGACATTCCTACAAGCAATATCTACAATATTACTTGCTAGGAATTTTGACCAACATTCTCAGTTATATATAGTTCAATTAAGTTAGGCACATCAAGTAACACATACACCTATATGTCTATATATTAAAAAAAAAAGGTAAAGGAGGACACTTGTCTCCGGAATCACATTGGATCCCCATCATCCCATCCCGTAAGGGTTATGATGCTAGTAAAATACATTCACTTAATACCCACATGATTTGAGCATCCCCAAAGATTAAACTCGCATCTCTCAATTTAACATGTGGACCTAAACTGTATTGGTAACGGGTACTACTTCATCTATTGATGGATTGGTTATATGACTATATATATACATATGCTTAAAATGTGCTTTATATGTAGAAATTGTTCCGACTATAATATCAAAAAAATATTATTAAGTCGTGTATCACACGGGCTTTAACCTAGTTATTATACAAAAATATTTAAGACACCTAAAATGTGAATCCTAACAAAATACTTTATTATAAGACGCTTAATTGTTGGTCTCCCATTTAAGTAGTGCCTTGAGCCTTGGCTCATGTAGATTCTAGCATGTTTGTAAATATGTGAGGAATTTCTGTAAATTGTTCAGTTGTGTTGATTAAAAAGAAAAAAAGCACAAGTACTAATGTGACACCGGATTAAAACTCTACCCAAAACTAGAGTACCCCCAAGTCCAAACCAAATTCAAGATTTAAATCTTTCATATGAGTTTTGCCACTCGATTATATATGGCAGCAAGAGATTAATCAATTGTTTGTATCTAGTTGATGGAGAGACATGCCTATAACTACTTTATTCTCAGTCTCCCTTTTTTCGATTCAAGGAGAGGCTTGGCGTTTGCTTGATAGTGACCACTGATTTAGTCAAACCTATATAAACTTTCCACTTTGAAACACTTGTGATTTTTCTATATATTTAAAACCAGATGTAAAGTAAGAATATGCATCACTTCTTTCTGTATTGTATGAGTACCTGTCTGATGTTACTTTTACCGTTTTCTATATTTTGAATCATATTTGTTAATTTGTCATGCTATATGGATCTCAGAATAATAAAGCTTAAATTAAATTTTAAAATGTGTGATCACCTAGTATTTTCATGGCCTCATATATTTACGGTCTTCATTATTACTATAAACCCAAACGCAAAAAGGCCTGGTTAACTAGAGCCCCAAATAATGAAACTAATAAAAAAAATACTATGACCCCGATCAATAGCTTTTATATTCATATTTATTACTGTAAGTTGTAATAATATAAGAATGTTAAATTAATCTTGTTATAATCATATAATTATAGTAACAGATTAATATAATTGATATTTTACTGATCTACATATAGATGCACTTCCACCCAAGTTACCAATTTGCCCATTTGCAGTAGTTAATAAAATATTTGAAAAAATGATTGGGCCTAAGTTTTCTCAACGCATTTTATAATACGTATTTGATATCATTCTTTATATTTAAAGTACGGGTCGAGCTAAACTTTGTATTTAAATGAAGGAAATTTTTTTATATGTATGGGTGTTTCTTAATTGATCAGTTTTTGTTAGTGAACATCATGTTCAGCCACTAAAACCAACTTTACAAAAGTTTCTTGGACCGGCCTGCCAGCCTAGACGTACCACCCTTTCCACTTACTCTTCCTTGTCAAATTGTAGTTTGTTACGAAACTGCAACTTACAAGTCTGGTATAGATCTAATATTTCCCCATTGGTTTAGCTAATTACCTTATTTATATCGTAACCAGAAGGTTAAGTATGTGTGGTTGGACGAAATGGAATGAGTGAATGACAAATAATGAAATGATGGAATAGCTAAGTGGGTTCAATGAGCGCTTGTGAGCTGGTTGGCTCGATTCCTATTTAAACCTATGTTGTGTTAACCATTTAAATGAATAAATGGATCTAATGAAAATCAGACAGACCCAGAAAACGGGTCATGGTGTCACGGTCTAAAGAGTCAACCAAATATTATTTCTATGAGAAGTGATATTGTACTACAACAAATGTAATTGATATATGTAACACATATGTGCTATACCGATTTGTATAGTGTATCATAAATTGTATACTATGTGGTAAATAAGTTTGTATAGTGTATCATAAATTGTGTACTATGTGTTAAATAAGTCACTTTTTGTGGTATCATTATTATTTCCTTTTTTTATTAGGTCATTAAAATATAAAAAGGTGATAATCGTACCACTTATATTGATGTATCTTATACAATGCATAGCTTATGCAACAAACTGTACAAATTATTAAAAATATTAATACAACAATGTGGTAAATGTATTAAAAAGAGTGGTGGGATATAACTATTGTATTGTATTATTTGAAAATTTTAACATGGAACATATTTTCGACCATCTCCTCTTAGGCTTTTAAGTCCTCTCGACTGGCCTTGCTTTTAGGGGGTGATTAGTTTAAATTTCGAAATCATGGTTATGACTTATGATATAAATTCTAAACCCATCCCCCTAACTGAGTTTTACAAATGACTAATATGATGGTTTGATTCTCATTTTTTTAAATCCATCTACGTCAACCAATCAACTTTATCGGGAATGAATTTCATACCCTCATTACATACCTATGAAACAAGCAGTCCCTATACTTAAAATCTTGCTCTAAAGTTTGTGTACAATCTATGCATTAACTTGATGAAGGGACGTGACAGTGTTTTAAGTTGTGCATTTTAGTTGATATGTTTTTATACGGAATGAGCCATCAAACAAGATTACCGTGATCAAAAACTATCCTTCACCACATCCGGTTTTGTGCGACCAAGACTTGACTTGTGTAACATAATTTATACAAGAGCCTGACCATTAGCTGCTATAGAAAAGAGTGTGAGTGGTTAATTCTACATGCATCGGCTCTTCAACTAGTGATCGCGCACAAAATTAAAGTTTCAAGAAACTGACAGTTATTTCACTAGCATTGGTTCTCTGTACCCTTTCTACATAGATTAAAAACCAACATAAGCCATAATTTTTTCCCATTCATATGTTTATATAATTACAAACTAACTGATACAAGACTTATAATATAGCATTACAAAGTTAAGGAAATATGGGCAAAACAGACAATTTCAACTTTTAATTCACTAGGGAACTAATAAAAACTGTTGTCAGCAGTAGCTTATATGCACTTGCAACAAACGGTATAAGCTAGCAAGATACTAACCTTACAAGAAAAACTAAGCATACCTAAACGATACAAGTCAGCAAACATATGTAACCTACAACAACAAAACTGACCTCTTTTTCCTTTTCTTTCTCGATACTCTGGTGTACGAATTAGTGGAGTAAACAATCATTTACATACCCATGAATCAATAGTCGGCTTGAAGAAGCTTCTGATAAGCTGTTCCGTAAAGAGTACTATTAACATCGTTCCAATTCTTTATATGTTCTGATAACAATCCTTTGTGTATCTTCACTTGCCGGCTGGTCAACTTCATATGTGGGAGCTTCAGAAAATCCTGAACTTCTATGAGTTTCTGCAACAACCATTCAAAGTAAGAATGACAAGCAGTTATATAGGCTTTACTTTATGCAACGGTAATTGTACTTACAGAAGGATTCTTGATGAGATCCTCATAGTAAAGAATCATATGCCTGGTAGTGTTGAAGTACTCAAGTGCTTTCTTGGCCGTAGCTTCCATTTCTTTCAAATCCAATGTAAGTGATGCTATGTTGATTGTAGGTCTGTATGTAGAAAGTTTTGAAGCCTGTCAACATCAAAAATGAAATTTATGATTCTCTGTATGCGTTATCTCCTGTGGTATTTTCACTGAAATGGATATGTACAAAATTTCTTTTTCCGTAGATTCTCAAAGTGTACAAAGAAAATACAAGTTATAGCTGTTAAATGTAAACTTGACTCGGGCTTAAACGAGTCTATCATCTTTGGCCTGAATGAGTTTTTTTTTTAAGTAACCCTAAGTAGAACTTGTCACAATGAGTTTCTTTTAACAACTTTAACCTGCGACTCCCTAGTCACAATGTGTTTGTTTCAATGGTTCTAACATGTTAATAATATAGGAGAGATTTTAGTACAAGTGAGGAAAAGGCGGACCTCTTCGTGTGAGTGAACATGAGACACATGAACTCCATTTAAAACTTTTGCTTCTTTATCATATGAATTGGCAAGCATAGAAACCAATCTACGGAGCACGTTTCTTCTTAATAGAAATATTACAGACACACCATTATCATTGAAGTAGTCCACGATTTCTTTATGGTGTTCCATCAAACCCTGCATTTATATGACCCATAAATAGATAATAGGTTTCTCTGAAAATCAATAAAAACAACAAATTTGAACACTGCTTTAAAAGATTACAATTTATTTCTTTTATGATTATGTAAGATCCATGATTGGTATAGAAGTAAAAAAAGAAGCAATGACCCTAGAACGGGAGGTGATTTGTACACCCCCAAAAATACTTTGCGAACTTTTGGGAGGGTACCATATCAACAGTAGATGACGCAACGACATTACAACAAATGTGGGTGGTCTGTGAAGTAATATTGTGGTGCACATATCAACTCTATTCTGAATACCATTAGTCTGTTCCCTGGCTTAAATTAATAACCTTCTAGCAACATGGAATAACATTACCCAGTTGCTCAAGACTCGGAGAATATATTAAGAATTTATACATACTAACAGAGACTTCATAATTAGTACAAAAGATTAGTTTCTCTAGCTTAACAGTTAAAAACACCAGATATACCTGATTAAGCATCCATTTGAAGCCAATTGCAGCAGAACACTCATTCTTGGAAGAACTAGTAAACCAATCCAAATTATAAACTTGATCCAGCGTTCTAATAATTGACGAAATATTATGCCTCCTAATTTTCGAACCAAAAATTTCACCGTTAGAGCTAACATTAATATGACTATTTAACAGAGTCTCGAACCATCCACTTCCTGATCTTTGCATAGACAAAATCGCAAACAAACGCACAGGATTCCCTGTACATTCCGACCTGAAATACAAAGTAACACAATATATAAAGAAGAAATCACCAAAAGGAGACAAAGTTTAAAACTTTTTAATAATTTACCTATTGAATGTTTTGGGATTCGGGTAATGCAAGAAAGGGGTCTGTGATCGATCAACAAGGGAGTGGTAACAGGGCCTTTGGATTTCTTGAATGTCTAAAAACGTGTTGTTGGTTTGAATGTTTATTTGCTTAGAACAAATTGAACATATGTAAACACCAAACACCATTGAAAAGACTAATACTATTAGTCTCAATACCACTAAAGACTTCTTCGGAGGTTTAATTATGAGTACATCCTGTAAACCATGAGAATGGATTATAAAATTGGGAGCTATGAAATTAAACTTCAGTAAATACATCAAGGGCGAATTCCATAAAATCATAGAATACTACATACACATTTTATTTTGTCTTTTGTATTAGTGAATATACATTAAAAAAGCCCCAATTTCTCAAACCAAAGTAGAAAACTTGAATAATTCTTACTATCCATTGATCACTTGCATAAGTATGCTAATGTGACTGCCACTTAAGAGCTGGAAAATGGTAAGCGGATGGTGAAAATGGAACAAGTTTTCGACTTTGGTTTGTGAATTGGTACTTTGGGATGTATAACGACTTATATGGACAAACCGGAATGTAAGAGTGTATTTTATATGGAATCCGCCAATTCGTAATTATCATAAATACTTAAAATCGGTTGAGTAGGTCTCATTTCCGGACAACAAAAAATGCTCCTAAACAAAGATTTATGACATTATCAGAAAATGCTACATATTTACATAAAAATCG
Organism: Erigeron philadelphicus; assembly: GCA_024320915.1. Classification (NCBI taxonomy): domain Eukaryota; kingdom Viridiplantae; phylum Streptophyta; class Magnoliopsida; order Asterales; family Asteraceae; genus Erigeron; species Erigeron philadelphicus. The sequence goes on from JANDBE010000015.1 coordinate 32,047,981, forward strand.
TTACTTTATTGTAGATACCCAAAAACCCATATCAAGAAATTCAAAACATATAAAGAAAAAACAAATTCAAGCAACATTGATTAGATAATCAAAGAGATTTACATCAATTGGGAAGAACAAAAGAAATATATAACTTTATCAGATTAGTTAGATATATAGTAACATTCAAATTTCAATCATAACCTATTTCATGTTACGGTAAACCTTTTATTTATATATATATATACTATATAAAAAAAAAGAGAATAAACTATAAACCACTTGGGATTCAATTTTGAAGAAAAAATGGTCACAAATTATGCTTCTTATCAGAAAAATAAACTATTTATCGCAAAATCAATCAGTGAATGCAGCTTATAACCAGATTAACATTTTGAACTTAAATTAAACTAGTAAACAAACTATATTTATTATAAAAAAAAAGGAGAAAAAAAAAGATACCTTATTGAAGAACACAATATTTTCTGCCATTAAAACAAGATGTATGAATAAGCAGAATTCATAAAATCTTGTGTTATTGAATCAAGATTTATGGGTGGATACATAACTAGTGAGCTACTTAAAAAAAAAGAAGAAGAACATAATCAGTGAGCTGGGATCTTGGGAAGATATAGACATAAATTTGTTTAACAAACAGTTGGTACGTGTGTGTGTGAGAGAGACACTTTTTTCTAAACTAAATTTTGTGGGTACATTTATGTTTTTCGTACATATGGCATACCATGACGAATTGATGAGTTGGCATAAACCGAAGATTTTAGAACTTTTTTTATGTTTGC
>JANDBE010000015.1:32144070-32155794 GCA_024320915.1 Erigeron philadelphicus
ATAAGTTATAAGTATTGGAATGATTAACATCTGAAAAATTTATCTAGTTATATATATATATAATATATATATATATATAAAGAATCTAAATTTTACTTAGTATGCAACACCCTAATGGCTAAAAGTACGCACCTCAGATGCACGAAGTCACTCAACTCTACGTTTCAAAGTAAACCCATCCGCCTGAAAGCTTAATAGTATATTAATTTCATAATTTATATTTTTTCAATGATTGCAGCATGGTTGGATCAGTGGTAAACACCCTGTCCTCTAGAAACAGAGGTCATAGGTTCAATACTCATTCCATAAAAAGGTTGGAGGACATTTTCTACCATTTAGGTATAAACTGGAAGCAACCTCTCTACTTAGGTAGGGGTAAGGTCTGTCTACATCTTAACCTCCTCATACACCGTTGAGGTATTGGGGCTCAAAACCCATGAAAGGTAGAACTGAGCAGTTTCTTTCTTTTATATCTTTTCAATGAAATTTAATTATTTTCAAAATAATGAATAACAAATAACGTTATTTTTTAATTATTAAACTAGCTACGGGAACCAATATAAAAATTCATTGAAAGCTCTAAAAAAACACAATGATATTAGTACATTACTATTACTTTTGATAGACACAGTTGTATCTGTAATATTTATACATCATAATAATCTATCAAAAATAATAATATCAATATCGCCTTACATAATTAACATTAAACCCTTGTGGCATATCATCATTACAGTAATTAAGTATTTATGAAGGTTGATGCACGTACAATGTGGCGATTAAACGGTGATGATACTGCTCCCATGGATTGAACGGTTCATCTCGTATAGTACCCAGAATGTTTTATTTTTTTGAAGGTGAGACAAAAAATAAAACTAAAATAATGCGTGTGTGTAAATAGAAAGGAGAGAATGAAGTGATTATATGTTAAATCTTGGTAGGTGTTTGTCTAAGTGTGTTTAGAGATATAGAATTACGGTAATGTGTGAATTAAGGATATTGAAAAAAATTAATTAAAATAAAATTTTATTTTGTATTATAGGGGATCGATATAGATTAAAAAAAAAAATTATTTTAGATATAAACCTACCCTAAACCTTTCGTTTGGATTACCATTTACCATGAAAGAAGACAATGACTTATCATATCACACTCCCTTTCAGAAAACACACACACACAATGCTAATTCCCAAATACTCCAATTTCGTGCAACAAAACGAAACAAAACAAAATATCACCAATTTCTCTTTACAAGATCAAACATCGATGCTAAATTACAGGCTGACATGTGGAAAGGAGCAGCTGTTTGACAACAGCAGCAACAACCTTAAAAAGGAAACTAAAGAAAAACCATCTCCTTTTAACTACAAAATTCTAGTTTCCGACCAAAATCAAAAACCCTAAACAATGACAGCATCTCCGGTCACCGGAGAATACTCTAAAACCTCTCATTCTGACTAATTATCTACGACTTCAAGTTTCTCCCTAAATGTATGTGTTTTGTTTTTAATGATTTATTTATATTTTTGTTAGTAACTCGTACATGTTTTTATTTCATCATATTTTTATGTTACTTTTATTTGATAGTTGAAAAGGAGGAAATCGAAGCCAATGAGGTTTGATGCTTCCGAAAATGATGTGCCAAAGGAACAACCTTCTCTGAAGATCAATTTAGTAAGTATTTTATTTGCAATTAGATTTATTCATGTTGAACATTGAACTTCCTTATCAGGTGTCAATGTAGGTGTTAATGTAAAGCTTCCTATGTTGTTGTTATTTGTTAGATCACAATGTATACTATTTGTGCGAGTATAGTTAGGCGTCAAAGGATATTAGAGTAGTTTTGGCGATTTAAGTGTGTTTGCTAAAAAATGTTGTTGTGTGCATTCAATGTTACTTTCAAACTTTATATGGTTGATATTTGATAATCAAACTTTCAATTGGTTGTTATTGTATGTATGAGGTGACGTCTTCGTTAGGCAACTTGTAATTTTGCTATCACGGGCATCTAAATAAGGTGACACATTATCAAAGCGGTACCATGTCACCAACTTACAAGTCATAAGAGGGTTTGAGACACCACACGGTAAAAACTTGGAAGTTTGATACATACAAAAGAAATTTATTAAGTATAGTAGGATATAACCAAATAGTGTTTCTTATCAAGCTTGATACATCTAAAAACCCTCACCCTTTTAGATGGACCCATATAAAAGTTGTGACTTTTGAGTGTGGAGAGTGAGTGTCAATGTTGTAAAATCATATTACAAGGCCGAGTACTTGGTGAGTATTCACTACAAGGTCAAAGTACCTTTTTGAGTTGAGCTAAATCAACCAAAAAGATAGGTTAGGTCAAATATTTGTTTGAAGTGTTCGAAGAATTGTAATAGTTGTTTTTCTAGACATAGTTATAGGGTCCTATGAACTTTGAAGCCTTTAATAATATAGTCCCCTCAACATGTCATTACATATAACTTTGATTTTTTTTTCTATTATTATTCAAATGTGAGAACTCCACTCACCCCTACCCCTCAATATAGTTATAGGTACATTACTTCTATTGCTCGAGTATCGCCTAACAAGTTTTACAATCATGGTGAGCGTAGACCGAATGGTTATATCGTCGTCACTGAAGTTGGTGTCATAAATTGCCTAAGCTAGTTTTGCCTTTGTTAATGTATCTTCTTGCTCATTTTCATTTGTAAGTTCATATGAATAGTATAGTGTTCCTAATATGTATTTTAGACTTTGATTGCATTAATGGATTGAAAAACGTAAATCATGTGTGCTATTTTTATTTTTGATTTTAGTTATTGTATTGCCATTGTTATGTGTTTGGCAAGATATACTTTGCTTCATACCTTTGTGCTTGATATAGGCATATACACTGCTAAAAATGTGTCCCATGACTCCATGAGTTAAAACCAAGCTCGCTCATAATTACTTAATACGTTCTTGTGTTTGTTATCAGTGCAAGACGAGCGTAGTCCCGTAGGACAAGGAATGAGTTAGAGCATTGGTGTAGTCCCATGTCCATACGTGGTTATTGTATAAGCACCATTTCCTGACATGTACATCAATTAGTTAGTATTCACTAGTTTATACTTCTCAAGGTTTATACTCCAACGCCTGCTCTATAACCGAGTCTGTTACATTGCTACAAGGTTGGAGAATTTAAACTCGCGTCGGCTGGGGTCTGAGTTAAGAATACTTGACGACTCAGGACGTGTACTCACAGAGTACCCAGAGTGGGATTTTCTATAAAAAAAATATAATTTGAAAATATATGTATAAAGAATTGAAGATAAAAAAATATTCAGAATTAATTTAACAAACACCTAAAATTTCTACAAGTAAGTTGTCGATTCGATATAAATTGTAAAAATGGAAAAAATGGGGTAGTTTGTGTAACATCTAAGAGATTTAGCAACGGTCTTACCGATCTAGATTCTTGACCAATTTCCCACGGATATTAACCTTTTTTTCCTGATGTCAACCCCGTAACTCCACTCGAATGTTGCCTTACTCGGATTGACCGCCCTCCGAGGAAAGAGATCCTACCGAGGAAGTGGCTGACTCTTACAAAAATGTGTCTCGTAGCATCCGGACCTCTAACCAAATGACCTCCACACACAGCGAGGATCACCATATTAGGTAAGGCATACTTCTTTTTGATGCATATGTACTTATACCCTAACACCTTGGGAATGTAGCTGACTAGCTTACTTATCATTCTTCATGTTGTGCAGGATAAACATTTTGAGGTACTTGTACATTCTACGTCCCAAATGGGTTAACAACTTAGGAAGTCTTTTCCATGCCTCACCAAAAACAACAAGTAAGACTCTGGGTATCATTTCGTTCATTCAATCCACCACATAAGATCTAGAGTAGACATATTGGTTGGTATCCGTTTATTGGTCAATTCCAAATCACCCTACAATCAAAATAAACTTTATTGTATTGGAGTTGCAATGTGAATCCATGAAATATAAAAATCAGGGAAAATGATGGGTAAAGCCAACAACACCTATGAATAAGCGTTGTTAGGCACAAATCTTTATGAATGAGATGTTGATTGTATACTTTTAGAAAACCTCAAGGTTACTAAAAAAATCCTTTCATATAAGAATTAATTTCCAGCGGTACCGTGAGGCTTGAGGTGCTACTAGCAACACCTATCAGTTGATTAACAATGTTTGGATCCATTTGCTGATTTATTCCCCAAATTTTACATAAACATCCATATTTTACGATCAGAGCATCCGGTACAGTGCATGTCTTCGTCTGACATCGTGTTCGGCATCGTTTGGAAACCATACCGGGTTGTTCGGCGTCGAGTTAGTTTGCTGTCGTCAGTCTGTAACGTTGTTCGCTGTTGGAGTTTGGTTTCCCTCTCTGACACACATTAAATGTAGGTAAATAAGGGGTATACTTGGTGATCTTGCATGATAACAATGGTAAATAGGGTGGAGTGGGGAAAGTGATGTAGCGTTGATGTGACATCCTGGGTCGAGGCTACCATACCTGATGCTCTTATACAAGGTACAAATTGATGTTTTACCACTTGCATAATGTTACACAGTCCTACTTTATTACTATAACATGTGATTGTTACACATAATAAAAATAATATCTATAAAAACTTAAAAAGATATGAAAACCATCATATTTTGCTTTTTTACCATTTTATTCTTGAAAGAAGAAAAAATAAAAGTGCTCATTTTGTAACGGACGACACGTGGAAAAAAGTCATTATGGACAATCACCGAGCTCTTTATAACACCACTTCCTAACTTTTCCATTTACAATTCAATCTCTCTTTCCGATTCAACCCTAATTATGGCCGCCCCAATCACTCCAGATCTGAACATAGCCATTGAGTGTACCGAACTTCATATCGCCGAAAATGAGTTGAAAATCCCCAATATTGCTCAAGTCCTCTTGTTCCCCTCCCCATCGGCGAAAACCTCAGATTCTCCGTCTGATTTTCCTATTGCTACTTTACGGGTATCACTAGTCATACCCTGTTACATGTTATTTATGAATTTATTAATGTACTTGCTAGAAATCAATTGGTTAACACTAGATCGGCTTGTTTTGTTGACAGCAGAAAAGTAGAAAGTCGAAACCGGCGAGATGTGATATTTCTAGATCTTATGAGGAAAAGGAGCATCCGCCTCCAATTATTAATTTTGTAAGAATCTATTTGGGTTTTACGATCTTGTATAGGGAAGTTTTTTAACTGTGAAATTGTAGTGGATGTTGCTGCCAAATTTAGGAACAACATACTTTAATTGTTGTTATTATAAATGTAAATCTAGTTATGGTCTGCTTGTCAAGATTTTAATATCGCAATCAATTAACGCTTTGAAAACTAGCTAATTGGATCTGAGAACCAATTGCGGAAAGTGGAAAAATATGTCAATGTCAGGAATAAAGATGTGCCGTTTTGTAGTTCTCTTAATTTGTTTACATCACTTTCATTATGTTGAAGCCAGATGCCTTATATGCTTACCTATATTGCTTTGAACACAAGGTATAGTAAGTTTCAAGATTCAAGGACTTGGTTTCAGTTTGGGGCTTTCACTCAAATAAGTAAATAACTCCCCGGTCATTCTTGGCATCTAAATTTAAAATGCTTGTTTAGTTGTTCCTATGAAAGTGATTTAGCACTAATAGTATAGTTTGTCGGTTTGACAACATTTGTGATTTATGATTTGAGTCCTGATTGCTCTAGTTAAAAAGCGTGAGCACTAAAGACATTAAAATCAACCTATGAGGAGAGGGGTGCATTCATTTTTAATCTTGTTTCCCTGTGCCATAAGCTCGAGTGAGCTACTAAAAGTTTGGTAGATAATTTGCTTTTGAATGAATATGTTACTCATGTCCGCTAGTTACCTGAAAGTAAGGAGTCTATTATGTACAACCCAGTTTATAGTTAAAGTTTTCTGGTATACAATGACATTCTTTAACCATTCCTTGCCCTGTAGTTGTTTCTTCTAGTATAACATTGAATTTTACAGTTTGTAGTTTCATCAACAGGTAACTAGCAATCCTCCAAGTTCGGGTTTGAGGTGAGTCTTGCTCTATAGTTGTTTTATCCTGCTATATGTAAAACTTTTAGATTTGATGTTGGCTATCTTTTTTGCACAGTTTGCAGAGAGGGAAGTCTTTAACTAAAGGCTTCAAAACTCAAGTTCCGAGTTCACCTGCTATGTTCCAAGCACTGGAGGTTCAATCAAGTCTTGGAAGTGAGTTTCCTAGCTGCATAAAGACAATGGTTAAGTCACAAGTCACATCTGGGTTCTGGATGGTAATGCCTCAGTCTTAAACTCCTTGCAACCTTGTTTTTGCTATAAAAAAAAAATTCTAACAAAATAATATACCCATTTTGGCTTGTAGGGGCTTCCAAGCAACTTCTGCGAAACTTTTCTACCAATTGTAGATGCTGAATTTGTGCTTGAAGATGAAGAAGGAAAACATTTTAATGTCAAATACATTGCAAAAAAGCTTGGGATCAGCGCTGGGTGGAAAAATTTTGCAATTGGACATAACTTGACTGAAGGAGATGTTTTGTTGTTTCATTTAATCAAAACTACCAAGTTTAAGGTGGCACCTCTCTCTCTCTCTCCCCCTCCCTCTCTCTCTCTCTCTCTCTCTCTCTCTCTCTCTCTCTCTCTCTCTCTCTCTCTCTCTCTCTATCTCTCTCTCTCTCTATCTATCTATCTATCTATCTATCTCTTTGTGTATATATATATATTGTGTCCCTTCAGGGACATCCGATAAAATCGAAATGATACATGCATATTGTAAATGAGGAAAGCTCACAAAATGGGTTAGAAGCTATCAAAATTGACGTTTGTGTATTGCATAAACTGGTTTTGTACCAAAATACCCCACTTGTTGAAGGGGTTTTTGGGCATGGTTGTGGTCTTTTTTTGGCTAAACCTGAAACCATTTTGAAATTTTTGGGTTTTCAAAATTGAACTATTCAGCTCTGTTTTCAACTGGTTTGGTATATCGATTTTAGGTTCGTTTTTTTTCCCCCGTTTTTCATTTTACAATATTAGCCCTTCAGCTCATAATTTATGAAATTCAGTCATAGAATTGATATTGATTGACAAGTTCTATGTTTTAGGGGCTGAATTTGAAATGCAGTTTTTGTAACACCATTTTATTTGTTTGTGTATTTTCTCCTACACAAACAATTGATTTTCCTGTTTAGACTCAGAAGTTAAAATTCCATGCATATTTCTCACCAAAAAATAATTATCTGAAAATGATGTAGTATACTTTAAAAATACAATATACACATTCGGTTCAGCTTGGTTTTTAAGAGAAAACCAAGACCGCAACACTAAGTTCGGGTTTTCAGCAAACAAAAACCAAGACATCAGTTTTTTTTCGGTTTTTCATTTTTTTGCTCATGCCTGTGCATCCCTCATAAATTTTATATAAAAACATAAAGACATCCCACAAAAATCCACTAGAAAAAAAGAGTAAACAAAGAACAACAAGTATTCAAGTGAGAAACTAAATTTCCTGTCATATGTTTTCTTATTTTCATTCTATGATACTTCACCTATGTGTGTGTGCGCGTACGCTCGTGCGTGTTCATTTTTGTATTTAGTTACTCTTTACTATTTCCACTTTTAATATTTTAGAAGTGTAAACAATCATAGTGTAAATGTGTAAAATTGTCTTACTTTTGTAGGTTTACATATTTAAAGCCAATTCTAGAGAAGTCGACGGGGCTCTTGCCCTTTTGAATTTGGATGCACATACAGAAGAATTGACTCCAGGTTACTATTCAAACTTTTAACTCCCAGGAGATAGCTTGGTGACATTTTTGTTAAATGGTATATATATATATATAATAGTAGAAAATGACACTAGCAAGATGCTAGTAGCATATAAGTGCAGGTACAAGTCTAGAAATAAACAAATTTACACTTCCTAGACTCATACAATCCCCAAGGACACGATCCAAAACTCGCAACTAATAACAACTCACACATATGTGGAGATTCAAGGTTCAAATCCCACTAGGTGCAAACAACTTCTAGGTTCCACCCACCACCTGTATAGGAGATTTACCCGGTTTAAATGGAGGAGGTGCTTTGCATAAACCTCGTGGATTAATGACCCACCAAAGGTGGCATAGATATTTCGGCTAAAAACTATTTTGAATTACTCATTTTTGATAATTATCTTTTATTTTGTATGTGAATAGGAAATGATGTGGAAACAATCACACTGTCTCCTGAGAAACAGAGTAGCAAGCATCCGGAGTCTCTTTCTTTGACAGTGGTCCCAATGAAGCGCAAGAGGTCTGCCCCTTCATCAAGGTCCATTCCCCCTTCTCGTCCCAGTGGCCACTTCACTAAACAGTCTGGAAACGAGAGTGAAAAGGTAGATTCAGAAGTTCTTGAAGTTTACAAACGCTTAAAGCCCAAGCTATCTTTTCGAGAAGTGAAAAGTTTTGAAGACTTCCACATTGTTGTCAAAGGGATCTGCATTGACCGTGAGCTTCCTGATGATATCAGATTTGGTTACTACAGACTATGCTTCTATAGAAAGCAATTCCTTCACCATGGTCTTCGTGGAGACATGTATGACAAATTGGTGGTAGGTATGATTGGTGAGATAGTCAGCATTGCGAATAAGATTAAGAACTGCAAGTTTACCACAACCAAGAAAGAGTTTGAAGAGTGGGATAAATCTCTTAAATATTTCGAGCTCATGGGCATGAAAGTTGACTTTTTACTTGATAAGATGAATACTCTTGCATGGCTTTTGTTTGAATCAGAAGGTGTAGAAGATATGAACAAGTATCTGAAAGCTAAAATTGACCAAGAACACATTGAGGAAGAGATCAAGATGGTGGCAGCAAAGCTCAAGGAGCTAAAGGAAAGTGCGAAAAAGGCCGAGGGGATTTCTAGTGTTTTGAAACAAAAGGTTGACAACTTTGAATACAGGCTCAAGGAGGAGGTTGATGCACCATGGTAAGCTCTACAATATAAATTGGTGTCCGGCTATTCGCTTTCTTTTTTCTATAATCTTTGTTTTGTAATCTTGATAACTCATGAACCATGAACTTGAATTAGCGAACTAGTAATCTTTCCTTGGAGTTTTATGGAAAGTAGCGACTTTTTAGAATTTCTGCTTTGATGTTGATGTGTCCTTGTTTTTAGTTGCTATATCTCTACTGTGTTTCTGCAATTGTCTTTATTAATGACTGTGGTTCTTGTGGAGGATAGAAGTATTATCATATTTGAAATCGGTTTTTAATTGAAAAGCCGAATCCATATATGCAGTTTTATTAGTTGGGCATGCACCCGTTATTGAAAACTTTCTTTTTGTTGTTCAATCCTTTTGGTCTGATGATTGTGCATATCCAGGTTAGAAACACGAGTTTGCAAGTAGTTTTAAGAGTCCCAACGCATAGGGTGAGATACTGAGATAGTAAAAAGGTTAGTGAATCACACCGTTCGTACGTAGTAACGTTAGAGGTGATTGAACTACCATGTAGATCTTTCATAACGTTTTCAAGATGGAGATGGAAAACTGAGGTGATATTGTATTAATTCACCAAAACATACTTGACAGAGTCGATAGTTATATATTATTTCATATAAATATAAATATTGACAGAGTCGATAGTTATATGAAAAACTTCTAATCGCGAGTAATGTGCTAAATCCTGGTCTGACTTGAAACTCTTAAGAGGGCCAAAAAGGGCTAAATATAGACATCAAAAGCCTGGTTTGTCTTTGCTCCAAGCCTGGTCGGCTTTCTCCAAAAATAGCTTGGATTAAGCTCGGGTTTTTTACTTCTTCTTTTAATATGTGTTGATATATAAAGTGTTTTTTTTTTTTAACTTTGACACACATATTATGTATTCTTGAAGTATTATGTACGAATTATTATGTCTTTCTAAAAGTTATAAATTCTTTTAAACTTGCATTCTTACTTTATATACATCACATAGGCATATGAAGGATTTTTACTATAAATATTGATGTGGCACTCCAAACTGGTTGCAAAAATTAGTACATCTTTGTTGTTTTTAGGTCTTTTTAAGAAAAAAATTAAGTATTTCTATTTTCTTTCTGATGTGAACTTATAAATTGAAAATTGGAACGCCAGTGATATTAATAATACCAACGTGATGTAGTGACGGCGACAGATGGTGGTGGTGGAAGTAATGATGGCGGTGGCGGCGAACGGTGATGGTGGTGACGACGAGTAGTGTACATTTACTTTACCATACATATATGCCAACTATGACTCTAACTCATGGTTGATTATAGATTATACATTTTAGTTATTGTGCTAAATAATTACTCGACATAAGATCTTCTTAATAGTAATTGAGTACTAGTTTTAATAGTTCTTTTTAAACATTAAAAAATAAAGAGAGAATGAGTATCTAGCATTCTATCTTTGGATCCGAAAATCACAAAATCACATATTTGCTTATATCTTTTTAAACTCATACTCCATCAATAAAAAAAGAAAAAAGATCGAGAAAACAAAATTTAATATAATTAGTCAACTTCATATGCCTTATCAATTTGTAAAACCTTATTTAGAAATTGGCTTTGTTAATTAATTCATCTGTCCTACTAAGTATGTCTTATTTTGAATTTTCAAATTATTCTTTTATAAATTTTGATCTTAAATATTTTGATTTGTTTTATATAATATTTGATGAAAGTTATATGAATTGATTGAGTTTTAAATTTATTTTTTATTGGTATAGTTTTCATCAAGTATTATATAAAACAAATCAAAATATTTAAGGGAAAAAAAAGACTTTTAAAATTCAAAATAAGACACATTTAATGTGACAGATGGAGTACTTTATACGTGTTGATTTGTGATCACGTTAAATAAACGCATGTCCGGAAATAATTTAAGCCTACATGGTCACACAAAATGACACGTAAACTCTATATAACTCATGAATGTATTAAAGTAATATATTAATTAATAGCATCATGAAATGATTAATTAAACTAGATTAAATGTTTCATAATGTTTAATTAATTAAAAGAGGAGGTGTTAAAGTGAAATTAGGAATTTGTGTTGGTTTCTAACTCCACCACATGGGGCCGAAAATTCTTGTACAACCTTTAGGATTGTTTGTCCACCAAGGTAAAAATCGTTACAATTAAGTCTATAAATAAAGGGCTAATTTCAATGATTTTCACATACATTCACAATACAATCAATTGTCAAAATCTCTCCTCCCTTTGCTCTTGGTTTCGGCTGTAGGTAGCAGCAAAAGGGGTTTTGGGTTTGCTTGGTTCGACTATTAGGGGGATAAGGCAAAGGGTTATAGTTCGTAATCGGGTACTAGCATACAAAATAGGGGTGCCAAGTGTGCGATCGTAGAGGGGTTTTGCTCTAAACCCTAATTAATGATAATCTTATTATTATTATCTTTATTGGAAGCTTACGCTAAAAGGTACACATTCGATTCCTTCTTTGTTAATTAAGATGATTGGATATACGTTCCTATCCACTGCGTACTCGTGATTTGTTATATGTTTAAATGCTTAAATCCTAACAATGCGTTTAAAAATTTATCTATTTTATTAATTTGTTGACGTATGTATTATATGTATATATATATATATATTAATTTCCACCAATGATTTTGTCTATACAGTACCTTCTTGTTATGCACCTCTTTATGCATATCTAACATTTTCT
>JANDBE010000015.1:32410185-32422141 GCA_024320915.1 Erigeron philadelphicus
GTTGATTGGTCATGATTGATTTTTTTATACCTTTTAGTTTAGAAACTATTTAGTTGATGTGATTTTAAAACTTATCCTTGGGTATTTAATAGTGAGAAATCTAGTTACATATATATTAAACTATCTTTAAATTAAAACAATACACTTGATAAGTTCATTTAATTTAAGGAATGTGTGAACATATATTGAAAATGGAAAAAGGGAAATTTTAGAGGTCATATATGAACATCTTTAAATTAATAATTTATTAATTTATCGATATAATAATATTTCGATAAATTCATAAAAAACTTCGGTTTTAAAATTATTAATTTATAAAAATTTTACTGTATGTTCAACAAAAAGATTTTTATGAAGGACTCGAGGAGGATAGGGATAGAAGTTTTAATAATAGACATAGAGATACATAGTTATATCTGTAAATTTGTTTTTATGTATGTAAGTTGACAGTTAAAGAAAGAGACACCATGACTACCTAAATATTTGGGGTTTTAATAAATATTTAATTTATATATAGAAACATTAGTTATTCATACACGTTCTCATATATTTATAGGCTTATAGCTTTGCTTTATCTTGTGTTTGGACTAAATACACATAACTTTTAGATCCAAAAATAAAATAAATAAATTTTCTATAAGTTTTGGTTGATAGATCACATCAACACAGCTACTTATATTTGGGTTATAATCTGAAGACTATCCCACCATAATTCTTAAATTTATGGAGTTAATTTCTTACTTTCATTTTTGCTTGCTTAGCAAGAAAGCATGTGTCACCAAACTTTTACATCAGGGTTTTAGGTTTAATTGTGGACGATAAACTTTTGACATCTTGAGCAAAAATTAACTTAAGATGTCAATATAGTAACATACAATCTTGCAGAATTAGAATTTGCAAGACAAGTCATTTTAAAGGAGGCAGAGCTTGGGTTGACACTAGAAAATGGGATATATTTCTTTTTTCTTTGCAAACACGTTTCTTTAAAAAAAACAAATTAGAGACTTTTAAGAGTTTTCCAAACTGCATATTTTTTCAATATCATATCCGAACAAGGTAATATTTAAGGTTGTATTTAAATAAGAGCTTATTATCATAAGCCCCTTACCAAATACACCAACTTTGGCAACCAAAAATAAAATAAAATTAAGTTAATGGGTTTAATACTCGATTTATAATTCCAAACAGTTGGACAAAAATTTTTTAATGTGAATAAAAGTCAGTCATTCATTCTCATACCTATAAACCAATACACACCGTAAATCGCTCTTTAATTCTTTTATGGTTACAAAATAAACAATGTTGAAAACTCCAACCTGATGACAAAGCTAGTAAAACAAATTGCATGTGCATTTCTACAAAATACAAATGGTTAACCAAATTACAGGCTGGTAAAAAGTCATGTCAACAAAATGCAGCTCACATGTAAATTTCTGATGCAAAAGATACACGTGCACCACTTTGCATGTTTACAACAAATTTCCCCCCTATCTAGGATGTGTGCAAGTAAAACTCATCTATAGAAAATAAATTCTCGAATGGGAGATGATGACCCCGGGGAACTAAACAAAAGAATTACCTATGAATGGTAAAGAATTGCCAAAAAGGCTGTTGAGTTAATGATGTAGGAATTAGTATCTCGCTCTTAAGCAAGCTTCTTTGCACGGCCACTGGAAGGAGCCGCATCCTCTTTTTTCGAACCACCAGACTCGGGCTTCTTTGCCCAAGCAGGAGCCCTATCTGGTTCGTAACGGTAATCATAAAAGAGTTCTTCACCGGCATTGATCCTTTCTTTCGCAAATATACCAACCCTATGATCTCCAGCCACCATAATAACCTGACCAACAATTAATAACACATAGAACTATTCATATCCACAATTACTCTACAAATTGTGTTGCAAACCACAAAATGGTGCTTAATATATTTGGTTTATATTACCTTAGCATAACAATTTGGAACTGGAGAATGATTAGCAAACTTCAATTTGTCACCCTTACGATATGCATCAAGAACGTACTGCATATTTAAAGCAGGCTCTTTAGTTTATTTAGGGGTAAGATGTAACTAAAGAATTGAAGAAAGGAAACTTGTATCGTACTTGGTCATTCAAGTTGAAAAGAAAGGATGAGTTTTCACGATCATAGATCTTTCCTCGTTTGTCAGCTTCACGGTGTGAGATCAATTCCCCAGTGTACTCGCCCAGATATTCATGTTTAGGTACACTATTCTGCAAAGCAGGTAAGCATGAGATGAATGCAGGACCATCACAAGCATAATACACCAGTAGTCCTCCTTACCTTTAAGAAAGCTCCCCATCCTGATACGTCTGACCTTCCTAGTAGAACCTGATGCCAAGCACGATCAGCATCAAGATCATCACAATTTAAAGCTGCAAATTATTCTTAATTTTGTGGGTAGAAGAAATGAAAAATAATTACCCGTTGCTGTTGCTTGAGAAGAAGTTTCATATTTCTGCACTCATAATTATCACCTCTTTGGCCTGGAATCCCTAAAGTACCGTCACCACACCTACAAAATCAAACAAAAGAGGTTCAATGCTTATAAAAGCCAAAAATGGAGACGCTCTAGATTATTCGAGCAATATTAATTTGAAACTGATAACTCTCATGAGCAAAGTAGAGAATATAATAGAAATGATTTGTAGATCGCTAGTTTAAAGAGCTACAAATATGAGTTCCGCATAACAAATCTATTTGCATGTTCATTTAAAATTGAAATGTACATCTTAAAATACACATGAAAGTCAGGCACATGTCTAAAAATCCATTTGCCTTCTCATGTATCAATATTTGAACCTTTTCATAATAAACACAGCAAAACATTTAAAAATCTCACCCAATCCAGCAATTCCGGCACACATCTGGATCACATTCTCTACCAGCAGCAAAACATGGGCATTGACGACTTCTACACTGGCTTTTAGCACAATGACATCCTCTAAAACGGTTTTTGCATGTTTTCGGACATCTAGTTAACATAAAAATTGCTATAAATTTGAAAAAACTAAGGATAGATGGAAAAATAGAATATAAAGCATGTCAAGAGAAGGCGACATTACCCACAGTACTTTTCGCAGCAAGTCCCGCTCACAAGGCAAGAACACTCCTTTCCACATGCAGATTGACAGCCACATGGATTGTATTGGCGACAAGGCAGCTTTTTTTTTATCAGAGATACGTTTCCTCATTGAATGATATCCTGCAGACTTCCAAGAATATTTTAAGCGACGAACTTTCCCTCTTCTGCGTAAAAATCTAGATCTTCTTCTTAATGCAGTGCCCTGATGTTCAGTTACAACCATAACAGGCAATGAAATATTCTGCCAAGCAATACCATTGTTACCAGTGCAACAAGTAAAGTATGACACCACTAACCATATTCTCGTTACTATCGATTCTGGATCCATCAGCTAGATAACTAATGCCATCACCACTTAGAGAAGATAACTTACTCTCAGAAGAATTCATTGCAAAAAACACCTCCGCACAAGTCTTCATGCCGTTCATAAGATTCCTAGCTATTAAACGCTGCAATGATGAACAAACATTGCAAAGATATTATAAGATGTAAAAACCTTATAGAAGCTAAATAAGGCCAGATAATATCATACTGACCTGTTCCTTCCAAATATCTCAAGACCTTTTTCAAAAAGAGATTTTTCAATAGTTTTCCAATATTTAAACTCAATTGCTTCTTGTCTACATATACTCTCATCCACAAACTCTTCTTTCTTCCATTTGTCATCACCGTTAATCACTGGCTGCGCACTGGTTATCTCCTTTAATGAACAATCAGGAACCTCAGTGTCAAGAGATTTATCACTGCTAGGGACTAACGAATCTTTTCGCCTACCCCTTCTGGCACTTGAAGATTTGACCTTCAAAGAGGATGAGCTAGCTTCTTCATTTTCTTTAAGCGAATTGGATTTAACTCCAATATCTCTTGAGCCAAGACTTCCACTTGGAACAGACTCAGAATCCGAAGCAGCCAATTTTTTCTGTCTTTTCTTTATCGCAACCATAACATGATCTGCCATGCGTTTGCTATTTCTTTGACGGGTCCCACGCTTCTCCACAAGCTTATTCTTGTGTGGTGATGGAACTGGTCTAGTCTCTGACTCACTGCTTTCAGATAAGTTTATAGCATTTGATGAAGCATTTTCACTCTGCGGAGACTTCAGTTTCCTCAGTAGAGACTGACCATTCGACTTTTTTTTAGACGGCTGAACACCATTACCATTTGATGAAGGTACTGCTTTGTGTTCACTATTGAGTGGCATAGGAGATGTAACCGCATTGCCCTCTACCTTCTGGACCTATATGAAGTTAAGTATGCTATAAAACTAATTGCTATTTAAATATTGTAAGCACCCAAAAATATAGTAAAAAGAGATTCAAAAGTTACAAGAATATGTCTACTTATTTCTAGATCCTAGACATAATACATAATAATATAAACGGGAAATTACCCGGCGATAACAATGCGGACCACAAGGTCCCTTCTCCTCCTCGATGCTTTTTAAAGTACAATTCTTTTCAGCCTAAACATGTCAGCATTAATAATTAGTCATCAGAACCAGGTAACCTTTCCTTATAAGAAAAGAAAAGGTCGTCCGTAATAGCATTTAAAAGGCTACACATGATTGATTACGACTACCAACATGACTATTTAAAAATAAAAGCCCTAAACTTGTTTTGTTTCTAAAGTTTAAAAATAGGTGTCTTTTACGGCAAAGAAAAATGTAACGGGATCGCATCAGTGGAAGGGATAAGGTAAAGTGAACTTACAGGAAATATAAGGTCCTGTGAGCATCCATGTAATTTACAGTCAAAAACCTAACAATTAAAACAACCAATTAGTAATGACAGCAAATATAGCATTATATATGTTGCAAGGATACCAGTATGAGAATACATATGTCACACATAAGGGGTGCTTGAGATTCCTTCCTTTTAAGCACTTTAGCTCAACCATCAATTCTAGCAATAGCTTTTAATCAAAACCCTGAAATTCATCTGGACCACTTTTCCAATGAAAAACGAAACTAAAATTACCACTCCCATATCACTGTGACCCTGTATACGCAGTGGAATATAGATCAGCACCTCATAGGGCTTACAGCTCCCCAAAATACCCAAACAAACTAGTAAACTACCAGGCCAAGCTCCATTTATAAGGATTTACAAGAACGAGGGCACACATGCATTCAATCAGTTGGGTGACTGAATGCATGTGTGCTTTTGTTCTTGTGCATCCTTATAATTGGAACTTGGTTTGGTAGTTGAATGAGTATTTTGGGGAACCGTAAGCCCTATGAAAAGTCAACCTATATATTTGCAGCGTAAGTGAATCAGTGATATGGGAGCAGTGATTGTGGTCCACTCTTTTCTTTATGAGAAAAGCCCAAAACCTTTCTGGCCATGGGAAAAGCATAACCACAGATTTCGTAGGACGATTGCCCTATCTTTTAAATTCTAGGGGGGAATAACTACGTTTATGTCGTACTCAACCTTTAAAGTGCTCCAGATGAAATTCATGATCTGCAATATGTATAGCTATTTGCGTGTTTTAATATTTTGAAATATACACATTAAGACATACCCATACTCCAAAGGGGTCTTTGCATACAACATAGAATCTACGGTAACATTCCAGTGCAGACACAAGATAAGAGCATTGTGCACATAATAAACAAAAAGAGTGACTGCATTATATATCACTCCCAACCCAAGAAAAAACATGTAGAATAACACTGCTTACAAGGCATCTGCGACAAAATAAGTTGTCAAATGAGTCAAGTGCTGCTTCGAGATCTTTGTCATATATTGAACTCATATCGAACTCAACGGTTTCTGGTTTAGAGTCTTCAACAACATTTTCTCTATTAACAAGAACTTCATATCTTGCCTGTATGAGATGTGTACATGGTGTGTGAAAAGCAAACACAAGAATACAAAAAAAAAAAATTACAAAATGTCAGATAGCTTAGGGCTTACCGTGAGTTCAGAAGGTTTTCTACACAAACGTTGAGCCAGTAAATCCAAAACAGTATCAGATGAGCCAAGCTGTTTTATGGTCATTCTGAAATTAATTCATATACATCAGTGTGCAGAAATACTATTCTACTGATGACCAGGAGTCATTACTACATACATATCAGACATCACAGCATAAAGTAAAACTAAACTAAACCGCCATAAAAGGGGTATCTTAAAAGCTACAATGATGGAAATCATTCTAAGATGTTAGTACTATGAGACACTGAACAAAGACCATAAAATCACAAAATTCTGAAGACTAAAGAGAAACGGTTAAGCCAAAACGGTCATAGCAATATCATAAAAAAACAACGAAAGTGATTACTTTAGGTTAAGTAAAGAAGGTAACTACTTGTAGGAAGTGCTTTTGTTGCCAATCTCTGTCAATATGGGAACTGGTATAGTCAAGAAAGTAAATCACTCTTTTCTAAGACTGGAAAAAAACTGAGTATGATTTATGCAACAGCACTGAAATGACTCACAGAAAAAGAAAACTAGAAGTGGATGTTTAAAGGATTGATAACATAAAGCACAAGTGCAAATACCAACTCAAAGTAAAGAAATTTAATAAGAAAACAAAACAAATAAACATTAGCACCCACCCCCACCCCCCAACATTTCTCCTTGTCCCTTGCAGTTTGCATTATGTTTTGCACGCTAAACAAACATAAAGAATTTTTATGACATCCGTAAAGCAAGAAATCAAAAGTTTACTTTAACTAATCATGAATCGATAGGATCACAAGAACATATCTAACAAGGGCACCAACCGGATGATATAATCTTCCGAATCAACAAATTCCTTCTTCTCCTCCTCTTCATCAACTGTTTCCTCTTCGCTGTCGCTGGCGATTAATGCTTCACCCCCATTTTGATCATAGTAAATTCTCCTTCGACCTACTACAGACTGGTCTTCTGTCATTCTTTGATTTCTGTTTCATTCATGGTTGGATGAAATAAGCAATATTAAATTAAGATTGACAATAAAGAGCAAGCAAATTAATAGAATGGGCATTAACAGATAAGGACAGCAAGATACAACAGGGTTCTATGTTTTTCTAGGCATAAAAGAAATTTAATAGCCTTAGAGCCAAATAATGAGTTGCCCTGTGCTAATGAGGAAGATGCATATTACTTGGTAGCATGTACATATTTTAATTTAAAACTATAAAGACGCTAACTAAAAAAAGCTTTCATATAGGTTGCCTGATTTAGCAATCCATGGGGTATTAGAAGTTTTATTGTAGCTACCAGGACTTTAACTTTAAATTTAAATCTGAAATAACAATAACAAAAGAGAGGTTGTATATGGGTTACCTTATGCCTGATTAGGCAATAAATGGAAATTTAAAATATATGTCATGACCAAACATTCAGTACAGGGTACAGCTATAAGATAAGTTTCATAAACACAATTAAATATTAACTGCAAGAAAGTGACAAGTAACCCATTTTTTGGTCTGTAATCATTTCCATTTTAGGGAGCAAGGGAAAAGGCGCAAACACCAGACTCTTATATTTACTAAGCTACTACCAAAACAAACCCTTCCCTAATAGATAGCAGCATTAAAGACAGTCTTATACTTTTATATATACTAAGCTATGATAATTATTAGGAGCCAGCATCTTGCAGTAAGAGCATTATTTAACAAAGACTCAAACAAGAACCAAGCTAATAGACAATTAATGACACATATAGCAAACATATGTTTGAATAAATATGAAAATATAAAGCACGGACAAGATCACCTATCCAAGAAAATCCATGTTGTGTAAGGAGGTAATTTCTTCATTTCTGGAAGCTTGATAGGCCTGACAGCATTTTTTACTGCAATGCTAGATCCTAAAAGAATTGCTGAAGCATGTCCATCTTCTTGAGAGCTACTGCTGTCACTGTCACCGTTGTTTGAATTGACACCATTTTGCATATCAATTGCATCTTTCTGCCGCTTTGTCAACAAATCAACAGTTTGATCTACACCAGAAGCCGTTAGGTTTCTTCTTTCTAATGACAGCTTGTGATGGTTATTAGTGACTTCTGCCAACTTTATCCTGTTCTCTTCCATTCTTTTCTGTAAATAAAAACATATCAAGCATCATGATCAAGATTATTTGCCAGACTAGGAATGGAATATTGTGCTCTATGGAATTAAGTTGTTCAAACTAACCATGATATAGACACAACGATCAGCGTCTACTTTCTTTTTCAACGAATCGATAACCCGTGAAATTTCTGAGGGAGCTATATCTGCTCCTTGTTGTGCAATAGTCTGAGCAATAAGAATACAAGTTCAGCATAAAGATACAATAAGTGAGACGAAGTATAAAGAATATTCAGAAATAACCATGAAGAATGATGCATCCTATGACATAAGGATTTCAACTATTTTGGTTTCTAAATATTCACTTTATGGGTCAATGTGTCTGGAGTACTGTCTGGTCTCTACGAAGTGCTCTTAATAGTAGTGGTAGCATCAAATCAGTTGCAATCCCATCCTGATGCCTCAAAATCCTCATGTATCACATCATCCAATAAATCTTATTGCCTTATTGCAACCTAATTATCACCTCATTGATACTTGCTTCCATTTTCTCTTCTCTGCTTTTGACTTCACATTGTACCAAATCTCCGAGTGGAGACCCTCTTGCTCAAGCATTTAAGTTCATCAATTACAGCTTGATTAACATTTGGCCTCGTCATACATAGAGATGAAAAGATAGTGATTTTGGAAACAACAGCTACATTTTTCAGATTAAATTTTTGTTCAAGCACTTCACCACAGATTTGGTGAGCTACGTGTCTTAAGTTTATAAGAAATTTTCCTTAGAAATCAAATATGGCATGAACACGCAAAATTTCGGAAAGGTCAAAGAGCTTAGAAAGCTCCAGTTTAAGGCTTTAAACACAATAAGATCCAAAAATACAAGCTACTCGAAAAGAACTTGAGCTGATGAAGAAATTATTTTTACTTAAATGCCACTCAACTAGCTGCATTTCATATTTCAGGTTTTAGTTGTTTCTTCCTTTAACATATTTCTGCTCCAACTCTGCTACTTAGCCAAACACATTTATACGAATAAAAGAGCTACGGCTTACATTTACTTAAACCATATTCTAATCACTAGCAACATATAAACTATTGATTACGATGTCGATTACGATACAGTGCAGCTAATCTAACAGCTTTGAACAATATTTTATCACTAACAACACAATGTAGCTACAAATTGATATAGTAAGTCTTCATAACTAATACACATACATATATAGCTGTATATATATAACAAAATACATACAAAAATAACAGATTAATTAAATAACAAAAATACCGTTGATACATCGGTTGACTCGGATTGTCCGGCGACTACATTTCCTGAGGAATGATTGACCTTCGGTGACGACATTTCCGGCCGGCGATAAATTAAGCAGCTGAGAACCACAAACCGGCGACAGCGAGATCGGATTCATGCAAATGCGGAGGATAATCGTTGCAATAAATTGGCGATTTGGGGATTAGCTCAAACCCTAGGTGGATGTGTGTAAAAAATTGGGGAAAACGCGGCGTTATTTGTTGATATTATTGGTAAGTGTTTATATATAGTTATTTAGTTGGGAATAGGTGAGTTTGATAGGTGTTGAATTAAAAAAAGGAAAGTTACGTTTGAGCGGAATTCTGAGATGTGGTTTTGTTTTTTGAAATTTTGGTAATGTGTTTGTTGGGTTCGTGTCAAAGACGGTCAGCTGCTGCATCTTATCTCATTTAAGAAATCTGGCCCAATGTATATATCGAGTTTTTCTGTATGAACGAAAAAATTATACTAAGTCAAAACATTTTTTTTTATAACTAAACAATAGTTCAACATTTGATCACCTATATAACTTCATAGCTCAATTTTCATAAAAAGGTCAATGATTCACCAGAAGGATTAGCACTACACTGGTTTGACAAGTACATAGACAACATCCAATCGATAGTTGAGTTATGTGTACGTACTTTCTAATTAGCTCTGGTGATTGAGCACTTGCCTTATAAGTAGGAGGTTTTGGGTTCATAACTTGAGGAGTATATAGGAAGTCTTCTATGAATGTTTGGCTTTGGTATACCTAAATTTAAGAGTAAGGGGGCAGGGTTTACCCCTTATTGATTGTTGTGCCTTCGGGCGGATTAGTTGGGGGCTTTCCCCCATCAGGTATTTGCAATAAGCATTTCTACTTCGAGAGAGCTCTCTAGTGCAGACCCGGTTAAAACAACGTATGTCAGACCTCTCGTTGTCGAATCGCAATAGAAAGTTTTCAAGCGAAATTCACCTTTCACAAAAAAAGGGGATAAGTTATGTTTAAAATTAACGAGAGCGGCAACTTATGTTTATCGGATAAAGGGGGGAAAATAGAATAAAATAGAATGTGAACAAGCTAGCTATAAGTACTAGTGTCAACTTATTTCATCTAACCGATAGTTTAGTTTAAGAGGTTGCAAGTTAATAATCATTTAATATATCAGCACAAAATAAATCAATATTTGTGATGTTTAGTTTGTCACGTCCTTTATCTTCCTTGAGAGTTGAGAAACATACATATCTTTCATATTTGGAACTTCAATTTCGTTTGTTGAGCAAAAATGTGAATGATTGCATTTTAGATAGTTTGTCATCATGATCTTTCATTTTACGGTTGTTCTTTGTTGACTTTACATGTCGCATGGTATTAATAATGTACTGGTTCTTTATTTGTAAAGAAATATTTAGCTCGTATGTATCTTAAAAATCTTACTTATCTAGGTGCCATAAAAGTATAAAACATCAAATGTTCATGGGCAAAGACATTGTCATTTTTTCTTAAGGGCTCGTTTGTTTTTACTTCAAACTTCTGAACATCCTCTTAAATCTGACCGAGTCAGATGTTTCATGTGTTCCCATCGTTTGTTTTTCTTTCAGACTCAGAGGATGAAACCTCTTAGCAACATCATACTCGGTCAGAGTTTTCCAACCCTCTTTTTTGCATCTGAAAACAGAAAATAATTCTAAACATGAGTTTTTCATTGCTTTGGTCATCCCACGATGATCATTACCTCATTTCTTTTCCTGTCGTTCACTACCGTCCACCGCTGACCTCCCACCGGAAACCTCCCACAACAGCCACCCACCACCGGTGATCGCACCCGAAGCAAGAAGACATCATGCCCGTTTGTCGTCGTCGTTGTCTGGTGTTTTCTTAGATGGGAGAAAGATGAGAGTGACAAAAAATAGATGGGAGCATATTCATATACATTCATTTACAGCTTTAAGACGGCGACTCGGAAAATTTTTTTGTAGAAAAGAGATGAGAGAGATAAAAAAATAATTACCGTATACTCGTATGTTTTAGTATAAATAAAGATATCAATATAGATAGAGATGGGGGAAATCTGAAGGGTTTAAAGATTTTTTGATCGATCTTATCCGATCCTTACATATTACAAATAATTAATTAATTAGAAAGTTATAAAATGTCTTTGGGTTTTTAAAATAAACATACACTTTTCTTTAAATTATATACGGTAACAATTATAATGATACTTTTTAGTTGTCATACCTCATTTTTAATGTTTATGTCTCGGACAAGTGTATTTTTAGAGTAATTGTAGCAATTTAAAATTAACACTCGTTATTCAGACATTTTTATATATTCAGACGTTTTTATAAAAACAAACAGCCATAATCATTTAGACTTCAGACAATTAAACCACATCTTAACATTAAGAAGTGATATTCAGATTCAGATGACAACCTCTTACAGAAAACAAACAAGGCCTTAAACGACAATACATGAAATAGATAACACCACTTACCATATAAAATGAGAGTATTCTCTGGTTATGATAGTTGGTTGTTTTAATCTAACTCTGCCACATTTT
>JANDBE010000015.1:32429772-32440130 GCA_024320915.1 Erigeron philadelphicus
AATAATAATAATAATAATAATAATAATAATAATAATAATAATAATAATAATAATAATAATAATAATAATAATTAATGGCAACTGCACCAATTAAAGTCGTATTTATAGACTTATGGATTAGGACGAGTCAGAGAAAAAAAAGCACATTAGCTAGCCACAACGAATTAAACTATATTAACTAATTTTTAAAAACGAAATCAATGTTATATCAATGATTATAGCAAACGTTATTGTTAAGAAATATTAAATCATATACAAACGTATCATGTCGATTATATTATAAAGGAAATTTATTTTTAAGTTTCAATATTAATTTTAAGTTTCATTAATTATCAAAATCACATTACATTAATAAACTAAACTACTTGTCACCACCGCCATTACCACCGTCACTATTATCTCCGCACGCCACCATAACCCATCACCAGGGGCGGATGCATATGGTAACTAGTGGGGGGTTAATGTTCCCGATGGTTTTGTCCAAAACAATTAATATTTGTTATTTTTGTATCCTTAATAATTTAGAAAGTCCATATTTATTCAACATGTCCCCATATAAAATTTTTCATGCCCTCGTCTTAAATCCATCTTTTACGATTATCATTGAAAATAAACATAGATGCATGGATATAGTTTTAGTTACAAATGTATATTAATTTGACAACTGATTTGATGAAAAGCATAATAACTAGACTAGTTTAATAGCTTACAGATGATACATCCAATACATTTTAGTGACTTGAACACATTTAGCAACCAATATACTTCTTTAGTTGATATTATGTCGGTGTATTTTTGTCATTTGGTCGTAATGAAATATTTTTTGCCCCTCGTAAATGAGATTCCTGGATCCGCCTCTGCTCGCCCTCCCCAGAAAGCTTAACGTTTAGCCGCTTGCTAAAAGGCGGAATCTTTCATAATGGAATAAATAATTTAAAACTAGTAAGACTTGTTTGAACAGATTTTTGCCTTGTTTTTATTATTATGCAGATCATGTTTCGTTTATAAAAGATGTGGCAGTAGCTCAACCTCCTGAGCACCTGCATCACCTTCTAAAGATGCTTCAGGTGAGAGGTAAAAGTAAAACCCCCCTTTAATGTAAGATTCTCCTTTTATCGAGTTTCTTATTAAAAGGTTTTAACTATATCTAAGTACAAGCAATTTGTGACAGGTGAATCTGTAATATCCCCTGCAACAAAGCAAGGGATGATTCCCCTGGCAGTTCCTCTATCGAAGAACAGCTCAGGTTTGTGTTAGATTTGAGGACATGAAAGTGAAAAGAAAATTCGTCTCATACTTTTAATAATCTTTTTCTTTTTTTACTGTATTGGTTTCTAGGTTCGGTTACAGCACTCTTGAGATGGCCAACTGCTCCAGCTGGGTAAGCAAGTTTTGAATCTTGCCCATCTTTGTGGGGTGTAACCATATACATTAGAGATGATAATTTTGACACATTTACCAGTGAATGGGTTGATTCCCGTTATGTTTGGTCTCTAACGGATCAAACAGGTAAAACTATAAAAAAAAAATAGCTTAGAATAAAAAGGGTCATATGGGTCAAAGTGTATGTCTAAAGCTTGAACTCCTAAATACTTTTACTCAAAAAGTTGTTGAAGTAATATTATTCTTTTTAATTAAGTTTGTCACGCTATTTGTGAAAGAAAATAAAAAATTTGGTTATAAATGTTCTGGGTCAACTTGTTTTGGCCCATATACCAAATATTTAGCTGTTTTGACCCATTACTTAATCCACCCTTTGTACACCTCAATGGTTCTATTATGGGAGCTGTTCTTTTTAGCTTAATCTAGTTTCTTCTCTACAGTATGGAGATGCCGGTGGTTGAGGTCCGTAGTTATGGAGTGTGGCTTTTGGCCAAGAATGTGAGTTTTGACGTATTCTTAGTTGAATTTCAGAGCTGGCAATGTACTTACAGGCTAAATTTCAATAATTTCAGGTAGACCAATATATTCACAGAATCCTAGTTGAAGAGGATGCCAAGGGTTCTGCTGAAGGCATCAACAAATTGTTTCAAGCTTCAGGCGAAGCTGGGGAAAAACTATACACAAAGGGAGATTTAGCTAAATCCCGCAATTCAAATTTAGATGTGTACCTTCTCCAGAAGGTAATGAGATGCTATCTTGCTCATTCTTAATTTGTATATGGTTTTACAGATAAAGGGTCAACTTACTTTCATCTTAGGTTACCAAAGGCTGGGTTGGCCCAGAATACTACTTTGTTTATTTTTAGAAGTTGTTCATAAAAATTCAATGTTTATTATCTAAATATAAAAAGAATAATCATCTCATTATTTGCATAGAAAATATTTTGGAGGCTGTATGCGTTAGGCATAGGATTTGGAGAACATCTAATATGTTCCTGCTATACCTATTTTTCATGACCTGTATGAGATAATGTACAACGCATTTCAGCCCATTCGTAATTGATGGAATACATGTTTGCAGGTCGGTCTTTTCCCAGACATCCTGGAACGTAAAGTGATGGACCATTTCAAGAAAGGAGATCATGTAAGACAACATTAACCTTTGTTCCTGTGTATACAATCTGATTTGCATAACTATAGATCATCCCACGTGTTGGTAAAAGGTCTCGGCAATGGTAACCGGAGAATTCTATACCAAGAAAGAGCATTTTCCTGGATTTGGGAGGCCTTATGTTTTCAATGCGAAGATTCTGCTCAAGTATGATAAATTATTGGTTTAAATTATATGGGCTGTTAATTTCTTGTATTTTATATCGTAAGCCATTTGTGCAACTTGTAGGGTTGGGCGTAATTCAGAAGCTAAAGACGCTGCACGAGGGGCACTAAAGTCACCATGGTGGACTTTAGGTTGTCCATATCAGGTGTGGTTGAAATTGATGATCACACAAAGAGTTATAGTTGCACTGAATGTAGAATAAGGAATACCCAATGTATATGCAAGTTTCTTTCTCTTGTCATCGTAATGTTGTTGATCTGTGTTAGGAAGTTGCTGATATGGCTGAATGGGATGATGAGCAAATTGAGTTTATAAAGGAAAAGGTGTCGGAAGAAGGGAAGCAAGAAGATTTGCTGAAAGGGAAAGATGCTGCCCAGGTGATAATATTGTGTGTTAGCCATAGGTTAATGTAATTTACTGCATCTACATGTGGGTTAAGAAACTTTTTCGACCAGTGTAAATATAACTTCTACCTAGTAGATACTGGTCCTTTGGAATTCAAAATAATATATCCATATATGTAATGCCAACAATTGGTAAAGATGTAAATTAGTCTTTTCATTCTGATTCCATTGTATACTGTTCTAAGTTGTCTGTAATAATACGTGCAGATTTCATTAGACGAGGCTGCTTTTCTGCTGGATTTGGCGTCGATCGAAGGGAAGTGGGATGAACACCTGGAACGGATTGCCCAATGTTACGAGGAAGCCGGGCTTCCACAAATTGCCAAATTTGTCAAATATAGAGACTGATATATTATTCAAAGAATGTGGCGAGGATCAACACTACCCAGACAAATTATAGATTTCTGGTTTTTTGCATTAGAGGCTTATAATGGGTCAAACAAATGCACCCAATTTGAGATTGTCAAAGTTTAATACAAAGCATTTGTTATTATCACTTTGTTATATTTACTTGATTAGGATACAACATACAAGTCATGTTAACATTGTAATTGACAAAAACACGAAGTTCTATAGACGATTACTATCATCAATTATTTTGGATGGATGTATTGTCCAAGGTTGACAAGAATCATAATTATCAATTTTCTCCATGATGGTGCTAGCAGATAACAAGGATTTAATAGATCCTAGAAAATTTAGCTGTCTTATACTTAAGTTCTTCTTCATCTTGGGTCTTGGCCGTCAAAGAAGCATAAACTTGTTGAGAAAAGGGTAGCCATCCTTGAGGCCATGAAAGAAGTAAATCGTGTCACTTCGTTTTTGAAGGGACATGAGATTTGAATCTAATCTCTCTCTGTGCTCTTATAAAGCATTTCCAATTTTCCATCATAAATTCGTAACTTTTTGGTTCTAAATTATACTTGTTCTCCTTTACAACCTCCAAATTTCATTATGGTTTTAGGATTATCAAGTTAAAAAACTGAATGTTAACCATAGACACCCGAGTGTAGCTGGTATTCATGAACAGTGTACAGGACAACTAAACAAAGCATTCTCAAAGAAAAGTAAGGTGGTGTCTCCCAAGATGTCAATACAATGAATCAATGATGCATCTACATGAACTTCCCACTTGTTAAAGTGTTAAGTGTACATATTATTAGGTAAAAGCAACTCCATTTCTTTAGGTTACAGTAATATATATACACATCGACATCATTAGCACAAAAATCCATATTTCTGTCTCTCTCCAGGGACCTCAATCAAAGCCAAATCACATTATTCCCACAACTAAATCACCCGTATATGCTCAAGGATAAAGATGTCATTTTATTTGTTACTTCTTTTTTGTCCTCCACAGTAATTTTCTAAGCACTCCACCTTTTTTCTTCTTACTTGGTACAATAGACAAAAAATTTACAAGAGCTTCTTCATCTTCTTGACGTTTGATTCCATTAACACTTAGAAACCTCTGCGGGGACTTCACATTGTTAGAATTACCATCCTTGATGACTGGTGATGTTATGGTACATATGACCTCTTTGGTTTTAGTGGTTTGGAGATCTCGTGCTGCATCCTCCGCCATCATTTTGTCAAGTAGAGAGATCCGTTGCTGGTTTGTTTTGTCAGGTAAGGGTGACGGTGGACCTTCATAAGTTGGGTTAGAAAGAACTCTATCAGGGGCTGACGCGTTTCTTGGTGAACCCAATGCCTTCAACTGCTTCCCTAGGTTTAAAATGGTTTCTTGGCACTCGGCTAGCTTTTCTGAAGCTGCTATTATTTCGCGCTCCTGCATGTATGCATATTCGAGTAACATAAATGTAATGAACATGGAAACTAGATCTTGTAGGTAGTAATTGTATAGCGGGGAAAAGAAGTTTTGTATTGCCGGGAAAAGAAGTTACGATTGTGATTCATAATCGATATGCATATCACAGAATGAATGGAAACTTACACTTTGAAGCCTCTTTTCATTATCGTCCAACTTGCATTCTTGTATATCACGTTCTATTATGCTGAAATAATAGTTCAAATGATTTTTAAAAAGAAAAACTAAAAACTTTTTTTTTTCTCAAATGGATCAAAGAGAAAGCTAGTACCTTTCAGTCAGCATAGGTTCATCGAGATATCTGGACTCCATTTCTATACTAGAACTACTATTATTGCTTCGCTCCTCCTCCATAGAGGCAGATATTATATGCGGTTCACTATACTCACCAATAGCCTCAATGAGCTGTTCATCAAGATCTTTTTTCGCCTTCACCTCTACTTCCATTCGATCTTCAATCATATACTTCTGTTGCTTTAAAGATTCCACCTCTGTTTGCAGACCTTCAATCATTTTATCTGATTCCTTAAGCCGAGTAGTTAAAGACTTGCTCTTGGAAATTTCCAATTGCAGTTTGTGTTCCAAATCCATTTTTGTAGAATCCACAGTATTCAGATCAGCATTCAGTTTCTTAGTTTCTTCCCCCAAGTTCAGTAAACTATTGTCTCTGATATTCCAAGGGGAAGCTGTTGCCGAAACTGACAAACGCGACTTGTCTGCTTCAATCTCGCTCTGAGTTTCATCCCAGTCAAACTGCTTCTCCATTTCACGCCTCATGCTCGAGACATCTTGTAGAGAAAAGCAGTGGTTGACAATCCATTCAAGAGTCAAAGTTAACTCTTTAGCAAAGTTCTCCAAGTCTGCCTTCCCGTTAAGCAAACTAGTACAGCTTTGCAGAAAAGCCTCCAAAACAGCACCAAGCTCAGAAGTTTTCCATTGAAGGACACGAACTGTGTAGCCTGTAGGCGTTTCGGAAGTTGTATATGGAGATGATGAACTATCATCCTTTCCAGATAATCTTATACCTTCTATTAGCTCAATGAGCTTCTCGATTGATCCATTAATGTTAGAACTCGATACTTTGTTGCTCCCTTCATGACCGTTTGCATCCACCCTTTCTGCAGTTATTTTAAGACAAAGGTCACCTTTTTGTGTCAGAGCAACCTTGATATCTTCCAAGATATCCGTAGAAAGTCTTTGTGTTATTTTAGAATGTTCAGAGATCACTTTCAAAATGTTTTCGAGCCAATCTGAGTGATTTTCTGTAACAAGGTCAGAACTTGTAAACGGTTTTTCCACAGAAACTATAGCCAACTTTTCCATTTCAACGAAGTCGTCCATCAGACCTATGTCTGAAGCACCAACTGTCTTACAAGATGGGGCCCAGGATTCAGCCATGCTAGCCTTTTCATCACTTCCCATGTCAGATGATGAAGCATGCATAGGAAAATCATGATATGTAACAAGACTCCTAGGTGTCTGAGTTTTTGACTGTTCGTTTGTTTTTTGGTTGATAAATTCCTTAAGAACTCTGTTCTCATCTTCCAGTGCACACAGCTGCTCAGTCAGAAAGTCAATTTGTCTCCCTGAAGTATCAAAAGAAGAATCCTTTGAAGCAATCGGAAACGGGTTTGACCTTCTTCTTGAAACTTCAGTAGGATCTCTTCCTAGCATTTCAACTTCATTCTTCATTTTTGCCAGGGCTGCAGGGCCTGGGAGTCGCTTTCTGACAAGCATGCGTAGTCTTTGTGCTTCTGTTTCCAGCTTTGCGATCTTTTTCACACTCTCAAGATGTTGTTTGTGTGACACCTCAGCTGTTCGTCGATTGAAATCTCTCTCTTCATTCCTGATTTCAAGCTCCTTCTCCAGAACCCGAACCTCGTAACTTAAAGAAGAATTATCTCTTTGTGTTGCCTCCAATCTACTTATAAAAGAGCTTAGATCAGAATCCAGTTGACTCTTGATTGCACGTAGTTCACCAATCGTTTTTTCTTTTGCTAAAAGAGCCTTGGTCAACTGAGAATTCTCAGAAGTTAGTTTGGAGACCCTTTTATTAGACTCTACTAACTTTTCCTCAATATTTGTTCTTGTTTTTTCGTATTCTCTTGATGTCTTCATCACCGCATCATGAACTCTTTTTTCTTGTTCTTCACGAACAAAACGCAACTGTTGCATACACTCCTTTAAGGCTGCATCAACACCATATAGTCTCTCCTCACTGGCTACTGTCTGCTGTGTAGATTTTTCCAACTCTTGCTTTAGAGCTAATACTTCAGCTTCTGCCTTCTCCCATCCTGTTTAGTGTTTAGTACCACATATAGAGAAAGAAAAGTATGTTAAAGAAGTAAATGGTTTCGCATCATAATATTAACTAGAAGTCAAATGTCAATATGTACTAAATGTTTTGTTAGTGTGAGACTATTCATACTATATAGAGCGAAATGCACTTGGATACGAAGTATTTATACATCTATAAAATTAAACTGAAGCATAAATGACCTTGAATGGCTTCTCGTGCAATGTTTGTCTGCTTCTTTGCAATTTCATCTTTAGCATTAATCTCAGCTAGTGCCGAGGAAAGCTTTTCATTTGAAATATTCAAGTTCCTCTCTAGTTCGGCTTCATACGCTAAGATACCCTGCAGCTAAAATGAGAGTATTGTTGAAATCTTGGTCAGCAACATACTCACTTCATCCAACTTACTAAAGGAGTCCGTGGTGTTAAATGTAAATATCCTAGTGATCTATGATCCATCCACAAAAGTTTATATCAAGTCCATTTTAGCTTTTGAGGTCAATTTAATATAGCTTAAAACTTGAACTCACGATCAGTTCTTTTTAACATCTGATAATCACTTACATTATAATTAAAGATGCTACAAGTAAGAAGTTAATAGTATTATACATAAAATGTCAGAGGTCTGCAGATAGAGGTCAAAAATATGTTTTCTCTATTACAAGAGGAGCAGTAAAAAACAGAGACAGTAAGCAGAGAAACTTTACACACCTCATCTTCATTCCCTCTATTTGCTTTGTCGGCTGCAATCATAGTCTTCTCAATTGACTTTTTCTTCCAAAGCCATGACTTGTGTTCCATCACTCGAAAAAAACTTTGTGCTAGTAATATATAGGTAGCTTAAATCACATACCGCCTGTCACAATATAGACGGAAAAGTCATTATGATCCTCTGTTAAGAATCTAAACCAGCAAGGTCGAGAAAAGGAAAAGACACAAACTCAAAGCCAAGTACACAAGAGATCCATGATGTTTCTTATATGTTAAGTCAAATAGCTATTACATTTTATAAGTTAGAGTCCTTTTGTTCGAGTTAACTTGTCAGTTAGTTAGCCAGTCTAAGTTGCTTCTTTTTGTGGCTACTCTCAACGGAAAGTCTCTTCGACGCACATACATTATAGCAATATGTTTAAGCAATACAGAGCTCATACTATAAGTGAATGTCAGCATATATTAAGTTCTAATTAGTACTTTTCGGTTCTGCGAAAAAAGAGCTCCGAAACGTGACCCTCATTTTAAGAATTCAAAGATCATGCCTTTTGTCGCTTATTCATTGTCTCACCTTTGATAATGCATTGGCAAGTAAATCCTTTTTAGGTCAAATAGTAACTTTATCTAAGAAAAACGATAAATGTGACTAATTTGTTAAGCCTCTAACATGTCTAACAATCTGGTGCTGACACATGACATGATCAAAGGTAAAGATTAAGAAAGAAAATGAGCGGAATTCATTCCACCTATCAAATGTTTTATTCTAAATCTAAATACTTAAATTTCGGAATAAGAAGTCAATGAAATAGAGCTGCTATGGAAAAAGTGAAGTCATTAATATATGGTGAAAGAGAGAAGCTTGTAAGAAATATGTTGAGAGTTAGTGCAAAACACTAAATAAAGATCAAATTAAATATCAAATAATATTAAATGCCTTTTTCCAAAAGGTTAATTTTAGAGGAACCCCATTTAAATCGACCTGCACAGTTGACAAAATTAATCCACAATCTTCACTAAAAGAATTTTTTTCTAATAAATAAATCATGCCAATCCTTCATTGGGATTAAACCCAGTGGGTGGGATACTTTATAGTGATTTTGAGACACATTAAAAAGTGATTAATTATTGGTTACTCCAAAAATAAATTCATGATACATTTTTTTTATTATTATTATTAGTTTCTAGTATATTGAAAATTAAAACTGTACTACATTGAAGACATTAAATTAACAACAATAATAATATTCTTAATAAAATGAAGCAACCTATATATATATATATATCAAAAGTAAAACATTGTGAAAAGTGAATATCATCTATCACCACAATAACAATAACCATAAAGCATCAATGAAATCAAAGATGAACATATATATACATGCACACACATTCATTCATTGAAATACATATATATATATATATAGACGAGGAATGAAAATGTAGGGGTGTTACACTTACAGAGGATCAAAGAGAGAACCGACGAGAGCATTAATTAGTTATTATTAGTGAAAACTGAAAAGAGAAATAATAGCAGATAAGAAGAATTAATATTAATAATGAAGAAGAAGAAGAAGAAAAAGATACAACTGGAGCTATATAGTTTTTTGGTTTTAACGCAAATGAGACTAACAAATTGACTAGACTGACCTTTTGGCACTTTTTTACTCTTCTGATCATTAATTTTACATTTTAATAATACACTTATGAACTATAATGCCATTGATTTTAATAGATCAATAATCATATATAAGTGACTTAACATACAATTTTGTCGCACTTTTCATGCCATTTTCGTAATTGGCTTTTTCAGGTTTTCTTCCGAGATCCTTTTAAGTTTGCTAGCACGTTATAAAAAAAGTAAATTCTAAGATCAAAACATTCATAAGCATGCAAAAGCAATATATATAAACAAAAACGAAACCATATATAATTTGATTATGGAAAAACCTGAATGTCACGTAACATAGAGATAACTCGTGTTTCACCACCAACGTATTTTAGATGGACATCAGTGGGAAGAGGGCAATTAGATCTTGCAACCATGGCTAGTGGGCTACATAAGAATTTGACACGTTTTCTAGGTGTCACCGGTTGGGATCTGGCGGTGGAAATCGGTGATACCGATTTGACATCACCATCAATGATCGACATTTATTTGTGTTTTGAATATATAGAAACCTACTTGTGTATGTGTCAAAAAAAAGAATTTGGGAGTTTGAGACAACTTTGATGTGATGTTAAGATTAAGAAATGCAACCTATATATCTATGAAAAATTTGTATGGATGAGACAAAAACTATATCAATTGGTGTAATTAGGAATAAAACTCAAAATATTTGTAAAACTAGGAAGTCCGGTGTTGTAGACACCGAACTTGTCCACGTACATTGAAGTTCGGTGTC
>JANDBE010000015.1:32469945-32480774 GCA_024320915.1 Erigeron philadelphicus
CTGAGGGCGGAGCCCGTACGGCTGAGACATTTGGCTATGACTCTCTATGACCTATCACACTCTATGACCTATCATCCCACCATCTTACCGTTGCAACGCGTGGGTACTTGCTCTCGTTACTTTAAAGGTAAATTTAAAGTTTGAACAACATCTGTCAATTATTAATCCTCCAATTCTTAAGTTCGAACAACATTTAATTTTGGCAACACCACACATGAACCATCACATTCATGTATCCAAATTACAAATGTAGTATCTTGTTATTATTGAAAAAGTTTCTCACTTCAAGTCCACATCTTTTTTATCTTTCTTTAAGTTCAAATGAGTATTTATGGAAACAAATAATGCAAATATGTGGTCCATTTCTACCACTAATTGGCCCCCCACAAACAAAAATGTAATTCTTTCAACGATCACTATTATCTTTTTCATGTATAATGAACATGTTAATTGACGTTTTTTTTCCTTAAATGAAACATGGTACAATTAATATGGGAAATTTAGCTTAAAGTTTTCTAGGAAAGTAATATACCTAGAGATAACAACTACGACAAGAAATGCCTGTTTTTTATTACTACAATATTTGTTTGTGGTTTATACCTATTTTGTTGCTACAACTACCTTTTTTATTTTGCAAGTTTATCCATTTCATCCTTTTTATTTTGTGATGGATATAATACATATGAAATAAAAACTCCTGAATTTGAAAAATAAACTTTCTATAAAAGGTTTATACTTCAAGTTAACCGCACTACCGTTCAAAGTCAAAAGTAAAAAAAAAAAAAATAGCAGAGTTAAAATACTGTATTTGTACTATTTTTTTGTTTGATACTCGTATATTTCAGTTGAATAATCGATACAAACAAGAACGTCTTGAAGACAATCGTGACTCCAAGAGCCCTAGGTAGTTCATATTCCCAAGGTTTGTACTTCGCCAAAATGGAACGTAACCTCTGTTTTACCCAAAACTGCATATTTAGTGTACGTGAATGTCATGATAAGGATGATCAAAAGTAGAAACCTTATATTCTTCCTTAGTTAAAAACATTTTAAGACGTTAATCAACCAGTAAACCTTTGTCATAACTCATAAGTTATAAATCTAATTAGGGTCTCGGTCTGTTGTAATTTTAGACTTTGTACTGAAACCTCTAGTATCTTGCTAGTGGTTTTTTATATATAATATATATTTTTTTTGCCGTTCAAAAAAAAAAAATTTAGGGTCTCGGTCTTGGAGGTACTCAAGGTGAGAAAACTTATAGATTATGAGTTTTGGTCTACTTAAAGAAAAAGAAAAAAGAATGAGTGGATAGCTTTATAAAAACATTATCTAAAATCATTTTGATCATTAAAATACCACACTAAATGAGTAAATGGTAAAATTTTAATACAGAATCCTAGATCGCATAAAAAAAATTAATATACCTTTGTATAACTCTTAAAAAGTTGTTCTAGATATATGTAAATATCAAAGTAATTGTTCTATCACGCAACTTGTTTATTTGGGAAAAGAGTACAAGCTTTTCTATGTAAAGAAGTAGATTTATTGCCAAAGAAGAACAAATCAAAAGCAAAATGTAACACGAAATTAGAAAGACAGGATTTATAAAGATAATCAAAATTAGCACAAGCAACCATCCAAAAATGAGAGTGTTGCATTCTATTATTGTTAGGGAAACACCTCATTCCTACAAATACTTTGACTTTGAGGGGGAAAATTAAAATGGTGTGTGAATCGTTTTACATCTTTTGGGAAACTTTGAAGTTGGTTTTGAATACGTTTATGGAAGTTTAATCTTGAAAGAAAGATCTAGATCTACCTCAATAATCTCTCTTTTTAAGCATGTAAGAAGACAATGGATGACATGTGGTGTCAGTTGATCACTTGATATGAAAAGAGGCTAGAAATGGGTTTGTGAAACAGATATAGAAATGAAATTTGAAGATGTATACACAAAAGAAGAAATGTTAGTAAAAAACATATATAGGTTAAGTTTGAAAAGTAAAAGAGAAAAGATCTAATATAGAAATGGTAACCAACAACATACAATGGAACTTACTCATATTCGTATACACGTACACAACAACTCATCCATATGGACAACACAGATTTTATTTCTAAATTCATACTCAACGAATGTATTTATAGAATACATTATAAACTAAAAGTTTACGCATAGATAAACAAACTTAGGTACATGGATCTAATGAAGGGTAACCTGATATTGAGGAGTTGCGATATCATCCCTTTCAATTGGATATTTGTTATTTAGTTTCACTTATTCGCCAAACATCACATTAACAATCTTTAAAGCATGTACAACAGGTAAGGGTAACCCATCCCACAGCGATGCCCGATGTATTACCCTTTTAGCTGTAGGATCACCAGTCCAACCCCCCTCTTTTCCCCATGTATTTCTCCGCCTCACCCAGTGCATGTACAGTTACTATATCAATCACAAGAAAAATATGGGGGAGTGGAAAATTACCATCAGCCAAGGAGAATGATGGCAGAAAAATGACATGATGTCTACATGCCAAAAAGTTCCAAAAAGTTAAGGCATAGAAAGGACGCCACTAAACCATGATCTAAACAAGGTGATATGTAAACAACAAATTCTATTCTTATACAAAAAGATAAAAAATAATTATTAATATATTAGTGGACTGTTTTATACCTCTATAAGATACTGCACAGACTTTTGAAATGAAGATAGAGTAGTATATTCGTATCATATAAAATAGTTGTGCATAATTATCTCTTCCTTTGTCAATGAGGTAGTCACATTTCAAAGAGTTTATTGCTACATCCTTCAACAAAAGCAAAAATGTTGGATATGGAACTAGCCGACCATATGACATTACTATGCCAACATATTAGCATTTAACCAGATCATTCATATATTTATTTCCTTTACCATAAAGGGAAATCTACAATTGGGGACATAACATTACATGGTGCACTTACGATCTAGTGGGAATCGAAATGATCTGTTCTGATACATGATTGACCCATTGATGCATAGACGTATGTTGTAGACTTGTAGTTGTATCAAATTAATAAATATACATATATAGACATACAGATAATTACCACTGCATGCAGCCAAGGCCATTTTTTTCCAAGCAAGATGTGTCATTTGCTGAACAGCATTACTTTATATTACATCTTCATCAAATATGGTAGGGACAACCCTTTTAAAATCCCATATGACCGGTACCTTACACTAGTTTTCAACCATTTTCATCTTACAACTATAAATATCTGCGTACCAACTTAATAGCTAGTCATTATTGTATTGATGGTACAACTTTAGTGGCATTTAATTATTGGTCTTGAGTTCAAAACCCATTGGTAACAATCTAATACTACAGTTTAAGTTTTAAAGCACACTACTTATGAACTCTCTGCTCATTTGACTAGTCAAGTATGGTTGCCTTGCTCGGCTCGAAAAAACAAACAAGTCAAGCAAAGGGTTGCTTCTACAAGTTCGGCTCATTGTTGCTCTATGATAACCCCATTTCGGTTAAGAATTATTCAGTTAAGAAGTCTCATTTTTCTATTATATATATATAGTTATTAATAATTGACTGTATTATTTTACTAGACAGGCTTATTATACACCTACACCTATTTATAAGCACCAAATCTCGAGTCTTATCGACAACTTCTTGGACAAAGGTCACCTAAATACAGCTTGGTCAAAAGGTCTATCAATGATTGATTTCTATAAAATGTAAGTGATTAAAAATACATTGAAAAACAAAATAGATTCCAAACAAAAAATAAAAATGACCATAAACATAGCTTACTAGTGAAAATTGGATGCAAAATTACTACTCTTAATACACCCTTTTATATGTCCTTTAAGGATTACAAGTGAATGTATTATGGTTATGTGATTCATGTGGGCCACTGCGCATAGACATTTAAGCAAACGTGGAACAATATTATAATACTACACTAAATGTCTACATTATGGTGTTCTAATTATTAAGCTGTTGACTTTTGAAAGCATGAAAGTCAACTTTAGTTGCAATGAATCCATTGCTTGTAATAAACACCAATTACCATCCAGAACTCCGTTTATATTATTATCAAGTATGGTTTCAGGATTTAACTTAATAGTTATAACAGATCTACAGATCATATACAAGCACGAGAATATCATAACACAGACCATTTAAGAATAAGTTTTTGCGGTAATTACCAAAATTGTTGCCACTAATTTCTGTGCTACATGCATTAGGATCCCCAAGCTAGACAGTGTACCATCCTTCAAATGTTATGTTTGCGTTTCGCTGGCCTTTTTAATCTGTAGAGCAGCTCTTACAACGTTTCCTCTTGTAATAATCCCCACCTTCACAGGTATAAGCAGCAATTATTAGATTTTTGACAATGAATTGAAGAAGAGAAATGACAACCAAATTTTTAGATGTGCAAATCTTACCAGCTTTCCGTCACCATCTACTACTGGAAGGCGGCGATATTTAGTTTCAAGTAACAATCTGAAATAACAAAATTCTTCTATAAGTTGGAAATTCGAGTAGAAAGATCTGTGCAATTTCTTTTATATATGATCACATTAATGATAGAATGGGAAGAGGAAAATGTAGCATCAAGTAATGGAAGAGGAAAGTTGGTGAAACCTGGCAGCATCCTCAAGATTAGTATTTTCACGAACTACTAACGGCGCAGGTGTCATTAAATCGCCAACCACCTTCCCATCGGTTTTACTGAGCAACTTTTGTACTTCATTGAATGTCTGCATATAACGTTAGATTTAGACAGAAACTGGTATGCAATACATCTGTTATCAGAAGACTCCTAGCTTAACAAACTGCTGGATCTAAAATGGTTATTTTTCTACGCAACTATTAATTTGTGAATGTACTAATATGTTTCGTAATAGACATGTGCGTGACATCAATTTCTTGTATCATTGTTTTTCTTTCTGGTTATATGGCATGGGACTATGGGTGTACAAGTACAGAAGCACTTCCCCAAGAAGAGGAAAATGTATCGGTGTCTAGTAGGGGTGATGCCGGGAGTAGAACACGCAGGTTTATACTTTTAAAGTCTCATTAACTACCAAATAGCCTAGTGGTAAGGCAAAAACTTGATGACCTTAAGGTCTCAGGTTCGATCCCCGCTGGGAACAAAAATATAATTCCTTTGAGGTACTTGTTACCAATGAAGCCTAGACCCATATGTGAAGTTTAAATACGCGGGTTCGATCCTTCGGGGTGCCCAGATCATGTGGGGATTAGGATGGAGGTATTTTACCAACATCATAGGGCTCATACAGGGTGGGTCGATGGGTATCCAATTGTGGTACCGGGGCTAGGGTTCCCCCCATTACCCTTTTTTTTCATATGCAAGTTTCAGAATCATCATTCCTCGGGAAAAAAAATTCTCCAGATAGATGTCAATACTATCTAGTGGGTATGAACATGCAAAGAAAAAAAGCCAAGCAACATGATAATGATATAACATGTGACAATCCAATATCACGGATCCAATGACCAATCGGTTCAATTTGCACCTACAAAGAAATTTGATCTCCTTCCCTCTCTTACCGATGCTCCACAGAGCAGTGTTTAAGACAGATTCTTCAAACCATATGGAATTTGATATTTTGACAGGCAAAGTTGAGATAAGGAACACAACAACAATTAGTGCCATGATAAAGATCAATACATATCATATGCAATGTTTAGAAAAAATTTTAGAAACTCAGGGATCAAAATTGAAAGGGAAGACGAGGTAATCCTAGATTTAAAACACCTCCAAACTCTCTTAGGGAAAGATGGTCAAGGCTGGAATTCGCTAAGGCAGCAGATCATTTCTCTCAAGAACTGTTTTAGATTGAACCAACCAGAGATGAAGACTCGGTTCAAGTTAGACTTTGATCTTCAAAAAGATTTGGAAAGTTAATCAATACGCAAAGGCGTGAACATGATGTTTAGTTTCGGAAGTCTCATTCAAGGAATGATATTAAGTAATAAATTCCCCTCAAAAATGTTGCAGGGACTAGCTTAGTAGAAAACTTGGATGCATGATATGTGGATGACGTTTTCAACTGTGGAAAGTAATTTAAGAAAACTGTGAGAAGAATGTAGTATGCAATGTACCTACTTCCTCCCAGTATTTGACAGTTAACAAATTGAAAACCCCGGAGAAGTATGATTATTATACCAAACTTTGGTGAATTATTCTGAATTTGGTTTTGCATTACTAAAGTGGAATCTTTAGATCACGTGAAATATGAAACTACACTGAATAGCGGTTTTGTTAAATAAGGTGATGATTGAAGGCTATGACATAGTATGAGAAGCAATTAACTACTCGCTTAGCTTATGGGAATGCTTTGTTGTAGTGATTAACTTTGTTTGTATGATTCCTCGGTATC
This sequence comes from Erigeron philadelphicus, assembly GCA_024320915.1. Lineage (NCBI taxonomy): Eukaryota > Viridiplantae > Streptophyta > Magnoliopsida > Asterales > Asteraceae > Erigeron > Erigeron philadelphicus. The sequence goes on from JANDBE010000015.1 coordinate 32,476,358, forward strand.
TTTTACGTAACTCTATTAGATAATACAGTATATTATCAAAGCTTTGTGCCCAAAAAATAGAAAGATAAAGAATAGAAAGCGGAAGTAAATTGTTTTGAAAACTAAACACCATTCACAAAAAAAGTTCACAACTTGTAATCCAGATGCTGATCCCAAAGATGATGGCACTTAACGGGTCATCTTGGTTTATTGTGTATCCTTAACGAGGTCATAATAATTAGTTTTAAAGGAAACGGATCAAGGCACCTAGTCGGTCGAAAGTAGCCAAAGGTGCAATTTTGATGTTTAAAGCCTCCAAAAAAATTTAAATTTTTATTAATATAGATACTTAATGTAATAACATAGTTTTAGTAATGATATGAAAACATCAACTACTTCAAAAGATAGAATTAAAAAAATAAGTCAGTCAAACTGATCAGTACTAAAACTGTTAACAGCACATGATATGTCACCACTAAATTGAATTTAACTGAATGATGTGGCAATGCCTAAATATGTTTAATTATGCGATTCTCACTACTGAAATAAGTATTAATACCAAATTAGGTGCTTAATGTTTGCATAAGTATTTTGTAGGTTATCTTGAAGAAATATGTTCTAAACAAAAATTAAATGAAGTTAGAAGACTTAAGAGGAAGTTTCATGAAGAAATATTGAGATAGAGATCGAGACGCGAAGTCAAGTGCAGGGAAACAGAACATGGATTGCGCTGCGACCCCTAGTTCGCGTCGAGAAGTGGAACAGTAGATCAGGGCGCGAACTCATATGGTAAGTATAGTTCGTTCTTATGGTTCTTTTTTTTAGTAAAAGGCGAAAGAATAGTTCGCTTTGCGCTCATTGCATGGATGCGTTCTTATGGTTCTTTGGCCAATAGATAGAGACCCCATACCTTAACCAAATTCCAACTTTTTTCCCTACGAATGCCACATTTTTCATCTTTTCAAGAAGATGTCAAGGCAAAGGGGTGAAGATGTTTCATCATTGTTACCATCGTTTATTCATTAACTGCATACATTATGATTTCTTTTAGATTATTTTCTTGTACTTTTACTTATGGAGAGCTAAATTTCCAAACATCCACTTGGATGATATAGCTAAATAAAATACTTTTCATCGTGTTTATTGTTGAACAAGATCCATGTTTAATTTAAAAAATTCCATGCGTATTTTAGGTTCTATTGAAGTATTTATTTTCCCGGAGACAGATTGCTTAGTATAAGAACTAACGTGATTATATTGAGTAATTTACAACCTATTATTTGTCCCTGAGTGATTTATTGTTAGTATTCGCAAAAAACTATCTACTTGGGAATTTATACATTGAAACTTTAGCATGCATGCTAGTTATTTTAATCTACGGGAAATCGAGACAGGATATTTAGTAAACTATCCGAAAGGAGGTTTAATAAGTTGAATCATATATCAGATATGTTAATGCTTGATTTTGAAGTCGTCAAACCTACAACGAAAGTTGTAAAAACTCTTCCTATAACTAAAATTTTAGGTTAATCGACCCTTTTCTTAAAAATTTATTTCGGGGAATGTTACTTGTTTCATTAGTTAAATTTAAGTTATAAGTTTTTACTTTGAATTTAGTTTATTTTCTTCCATCACGTGCGTTTAGCAGTTTTCTTTATTTTGTAGGTTGATTTACGTAGTGGATGAACACGAGGTCTTCGAAAGCACCACTTACGAGCAGTGGCGGATCCAGGAAACTGTTATGGTGGGGGCAAAAAAAATCTCTTAGTCGAACAACTTTACCAAAATAGCGCAAATCAGCAACAAAAACAACACCAAAATCAACATTCAAACAACAACAAAATCAGCATACAAACGACATCAAAACCTCGCCTAAAAAGCCTTAAACCAACAGGAAAAACAACACCGAAATAACACAAAATTGGACATACAAACAACACAAAATTCAGCATACAATTAGCACCAAAATAGCTAAAAAGTTTGTTTAAAATTATCATACAACTAGTACTAAAATCAACCTAAAAATGGCATAAAATTAGCATAATAGCAACATAATTATGAGATTCATAATTGAATAAGCAATGATTTTGACGACCTAATATTAAAGTAAATTGGAGATTTGGAAAACTCATAAATAAAGGTTTACCATTATAACATTTATAAAACTTTTATCTAATAATATTAAGTAAAGTTGAGACAGGCAAAAAATCCCTCTAATAGCAGTTAAAACAACATAAATATAGCTTTGATACAGTCTCCAAATGACCTTCACGCAACCCCCCTAATAGCAACTATAATAGCAAAAAAATAGCTTACAAACAGCCTTTAAACAACTCCCAAAAAGCAACAAATCAAAATTAAACCAATAGAAAAAACTAAGGAAAAACCAAAATGATCAACTTCATTAAACCATGATTAATAAGCTACAAGATTATTGAAGCCTTTTAAATAGGAGCATGCCCTGTTATTTTTTAAAAAATATGTTCCTAGTATGGTAACTAATAGAATCATTAGTAATACAAATAAACAACAATTTAGATTTTTAGGGTTTATAAAATTGTAAGTTATGTTAGAATTTCCACTTACCTTATTCAAAAGCAGAATTGAGGAAGGAAAGGGAACTAAAAGATTCCTTTTTTTTATTGATTTTTTTTTTTTTCCCATCATCACATCAGTCTTTGTTAATTTTGTGCTTTTGTTATTGACTCCATTTTTCCCAATTTTTCACGCACATACAGAACATCAAATTTTAGTATGGAACTATGGATTATTATTAGAGTTTAAAGAGTTGGGCTTGGGCTAACAGAGAGCATTGCAAATTTGGCTTGGGGGCACTCTTAATAAACTTGGGCTGCCATAAGAAAAATTTACGCTAATAACTAGTATTTATTTGGGCTCTACAGGGGGCATTAACCCCCACTAACATTACACTACATCCGCCCCTGCTTACGAGTCCGTTGTCAAATACAGGATAACTGCTTAAAGGAAGAACAAGAAACCACAAAACGATCCTTACACACTAATACGAACCCTTTCCATAATAGGCTCGCATCAAGCCATAAGCTAGGTGTAGAACTCAATAGCTAGCTCAAAGGAGGAGGGGAAACCTAGGCTTACAAACCACCAACCAATCCAAAATTTAGCCGATGCGGGATCGTAACAATACCCCACCCTTTGAAGAGCCAATGTTTTCGTTGGTCACGGTTGGCATCCTTCTTTTTAGGTCCAAGCCACCACTCCGAGCTCGTTGGTCACGGTTGGCACCCCTTCTTTCTTGGTTCAGTCCAAGCCACCACTCCATAGGCCACCCACTCCAAGTGTTGGAACCTCGAAGGTAGGGCCGATTCTGATACCAACTGATACGAGCCCATAACATAATAGGCTCGCATCAAGCCATAAGCTAGGTGTAGAACTCAATCCCGGGATACCTAGGCTTATAAACCACCAATCAATCCCATACTTGACCGATGTGGGATCGTAACAATACCCCACCCTTTGAAGAGCCAACGTCCTCGTTGGTCACGACTATGTTGGTCACGATTGGCACCCTTCTTTTTGGGTCCAAGCACAATTAAGTCGGCCCGATTCGAGAGGGGCAACTCTCCGATTACAAGATAGATAACCCAATTCGAGATGGGTAATTCTCCTAAGACAAACAAAGTTTGGTAATTGTATATAACCAGACACAGAAAACTAGAACAAAAATTGAGATACTTAAATACAAAAATGAACAGTTACTAATCCTACAAAGTAGAGAAATTATCCTAATCATGACAGTTCAGCCCGTTAGCTTATGATCCTGATTGACTAGGCTGTAAACTGCTCGTTTTTCCTTTTCCCAGTTTCTTTTGCTGCCTAAAATGGATAGTCCAGCAGACCAGCCGACAGTCGGGCAATAGGGTCTGTATCACACACCCTTTCAATGGAAACCAAAACGAAAACATCATCAAGTACACCATTTACACTAAAAACAAAACCAACTAATAATTCCTCAGATTCCGATATTGAGGCAGTGTTCGACAAAGAAAGAATGGCCTCCACTTTTCTATAGGTAATTTTAAAAACAGGGAACAAATAGGAGAAATACAGATACAATATAATACTAATTCAACAAGCATCTCTTTAGCATAGATAGTTGATACTAACCTTCCAGGTGCTATCAACCTCTGGGAACATGTTCGTGTCAGATCGTGTAGCACCTAATAAAAATATCAGAATGCTTCAATACCAAGAATGCATTTAATTACAATAGGTAATAAGAGAGAAGACCCAAAAATGATATACGATTAATACGAGGCCAATTATTAAACTTAATGCCATTGCCATTCACTATTGTAATATATATATATATATATATATATAGGGGTGAGTTATTCTTAGACGACCTCCTTAATTTAGACCACTTGGACCATTTTTTTACATGCAATTTTTGTAACTT
>JANDBE010000015.1:32525245-32540391 GCA_024320915.1 Erigeron philadelphicus
TAAAATGGAGTTGAATATTTGGAGTTTATAAGGGAATTGACTTTTGTCAAGAAACCATAATGGTTGTCAGTCTTTTGATCACTTATATGTTTTGAGCCATTTGATTGCGCTTCTAAACTGCACCAATACCTATGATCCACGGAAGTTGTTGCTACTCTTATTTTATATAATTATGGAGTATGATTGGTTTTAACTGGATGATTTGAATGTTAAGATTCTAAAAGAAGAAGTGAGGGACTTGTTGGATTCTGCCGTTATTGAAAAAGAAGAGAGCAATGATGGAAATTCTGAGAATGCAGTTTCTGGAAAGCAGCAATTACAAATTCGCAAAGCATCAGATGGATCTGTAAGCCTGAGTGGATCATCGGAAGTTAACGTCTGTACTCAGAAAGAAATGACAGCTTGCTTAGAGCAAGGATGTTCAAGTCGGTCAGTAGCATCAACAGATATGAACAATCAATCAAGGTGACCATTTTTTAAATTTATACCCCCTCCCCCCTCCCTTCCAGTTGCACAATGGTAGATATTTGAGTGATCTTCAATATGGTTATCCATTCTGTTCATTATCTGTTATAAAAGTAATTTTCAACATCTGACCAAACAATTATACTATATTCTCACATGTATAAAATCAATGCTTATAAATTGGTCTTTCCAATCTACTTAGCCTGCAGAAGTTAGCATAATATAAGACAAACTCAACGCTGCGAAAAGTAGAACAACTGATATAACTTCAAATATTTATTAGCATATTCCAGTGTAGGAAGACATCTTCTTTTAGACTTGACCAAGACACCATATTAACGGCAATAGAACTGAAACTGTAATTTAATATGTAATAAACTTCTTATACATAAAATAGATACTCCAAACTAACTGCAAGTTTTCTATTAATAAATGTAAACGTTCTATGATATGCTAAAAACTGTTACTCCGTATTATTTTCCAAAAAGATTAGTTTCCCTGCCAAGCTCCAGCTACCAGATACTGTAATCAATATATATATATATATATAAGTTGGGGCTGGTTGTCAGTTCTTTTGCAGATAAGATAGTATGAAGTTTCTCAAACTTGAGATGGTATGAATTTCATGTTACTATTAATTATGGTTTATCACTTGTTATGGTTGATACCATATTTATGTGAAGTTTGTTAGATTTTCTTCAAAAAGTTGGATAAACTTCATGTTTGGCATGTTTGTAACAGTCGTTCCCACGCAATCTTCACCATAATATTAGAGCAGAAGGATAAAGATAAAGGTGAAGGCAAATCAAGTGAACTTATGGGCGAGGTATACCGCTGTGCAAAATTACATTTGGTAGACCTTGCTGGATCCGAGAGAGCTAAGAGAGCCGGATCGGAAGGGGTTCGCTTGAAAGAAGGTAAGTGCAAATGCGAACAGTAATGTACCATTCAGTTTTGGCTGATCACCTTAGACCTCTCATTGATGACTATAGCAGTTCTTTCTCTTGGTTTCATCTTCTGCTGGAAACAGGTATTCAAATCAATAAGGGTCTCCTTGCACTCGGGAACGTCATCAGTGCACTAGGGGATGATAAAAAGCGAAAAGAGGGACTGCATATCCCATATCGAGACAGTAAACTTACTCGCCTGTTGCAGGTTTGTAAAACACTGTTATATGCTTTAAAGTATCTGTTGTGGGGAAGTGTTGTTGCTATAAAGAATCTTTAACATGCTATTATTTGTTTATCTTTTTCCTGCATTCTGTAGGAAATGGTGTGGGTATTAGTTCTCAAGGCTTAAGCTCTAGAAACAGCGGTGAAAATCATATCAATATATAACAAATTAAACTGAAATAGACATTCTATTAGGTATATATTTTGGGTTGAGGACGTACTGGACCTTAACTATTTTTCATTTACATACTTAGTACTCGTGTAGGTAATTAATATATAAATTCTACTGCAATAATAAAATTTACATAGAAGAGGGGAAATATGTAACACCTGTGTCAGAAGAAGTGCTGGTTGTTAAACACCATTGACAAAAGTGGACATGGGAATTCATATGTTATATTGGCAGAGGTTTGAATAGAGGGTTATTTTCTTTTTAATTTATTTATCTTTATAAAGGTAAGTACTTCACAGACACACTTATTTACAATGTGTCCACCATGGGACTGGAACCCACAACTTCTTAGTTGATAGGTCATCTCGAATATTATAATTTCCTTTCATGTGACTATGCGAGAAACACATCAAGTAACAATTCATGACCGAACATATGAATTAAAGCATGCGTAAGAAATAAGTGATTGGCTGATTATGCTTGGGTAGTACGAGACTATGAGTTGGTCACATATTAGACATGATGGTCGATGGATATATGATTGACATCAACAATTCTTTCATTTTAAAGAATGTTAAAAACATATCGAATTCTTTCACTCTTATAGATTTGTAGTGCTTGTTGACTATTTTGTTAAACTGTATGCTTATTTCCCCTCAGAAGAGCATGTCATAAAAGGTCTGCCATGAAATCCTGCATACACTATGCAGAATAGGACTTGGAAAGTTTGACAATGATTAGCAAGTCTTTCTGAGATGCTCTAATAATTAATAATATTCCACTGAACTGCATTGTATTTATTTCTGTAAGACTTGTTTAAGCTATCTTCTTGTGCTAGTTCATGATGTGAATATACTTATGCCTTCAACAGGCTTCACTTGGTGGGAATTGCAAAACTGTTATGATAGGTATTTTTCTAACTGTTTCTTGGAAACCTTTTTACAAGTATAATAGCTTTAATACTTAATAGTCGCCGAAAAACTGGTAAGTGGAAACAAAGTTGAACATGATCTGAACAATTAATGTAACTGAATATGCTTACTTTTAGCTTGTGTCAGCCCTGCTGATTATAATGCTGAGGAAACTCTTAATACGCTGAAGTATGCTAATCGTGCTCGCAACATTCAGAATAAAGCTTCCGTAAGTCTATTATAAAAAAAATTCACTCATTTCTATCGAACTGTGGTTTGGACATGCATAATATTGTTTATACTCACATGCTTGATGGGATTTTTCTTCTATGTTATCCAGGTTCAAAAAGAAGTCTTTCCTGCTGATACACACAAGTTGAGGCAACAGTTGAGATTGCTGCAGGCAGAACTTGCTCACAGGAAAGAAGCTGAACTTCTTGAACTACAGGTGTTATATAGTATATACTACCTTGTATATGGTGTGGTTACCTCTAATAATAAATTTAAGTAGACTCCAGTAGAATATAAGAAAAAATATTGATAAGGTGCCTATGGTCTTGTACTACTTTCTTGTAGGATCTTAAACGAAAAATCGATTGTCTAGAGACTAACAACTCAGACCTTCTCGAAAAGAGTAATGAATATCGCAGAAAATGTGCTATTGTGGAGGCTACCAATTCAGAACTTCTCCAAAAAGTTAATGAACATCGCAGAAAATGTGCTTTCGTGGAGGCTACTAACTCAGAACTTCGCCAAAAGATTCATGAATATCGCAGCACATATGCTGCTGTCGATCCTAGTGACATAGATGATCACGTATGTAGATTTATACTTCTCATGAGCATCACATAAAACATTTATATTTTCTTTTATATATAGGATTAATGGTATTGAAGTATCTGGATTGTTTGATTCTATTCAGGAAAGTAACAGAGGCTCACAATGCATGCCCTCCCCAGAGGAAATAGTGGATTCTGTTGCAAGTAAGTTGCCACAAACTGAATGTATATTTCCACAAGAATTATATCATGTTGCCTACCCATGGATCACTTCTGGTCTACCTGTAGGCTGTAGAATGGATACATATGTATCATTGTTCCTCCTATGTGTCGATCCATATGCTCCTTCTGTTCGCCATAACTTGTAAAATATATTATCATAACATATTGAATATAATTCTGTTCTAGTCTCACCACTCCTTTTAAAAATAAAAAAATATAGGTGGCTATATTACAGACGATATTTCGGTAGAACCTGATGAAATGACAATAAAAAGCGAGCATGGAATTAGACAAAGCATGTTGCAGGAAGAGCTGAATGATTTAGACAAATGTTTGGAGCAGAAGGAGGTATCTTGATTTGTCTTTTCTTATACATATTCTTACTCTTTGTTTTTTTGGCTATCGAAATTGCTCGGTAGGAAAAACTTGCTTAAATGCAAACTGTCGACCAGTTCCTCAATTAAACTGCTTTCTTTTCTTTTCCTACTCATTCATCTTCATTTCGATGATCGTTGTGCATGAGATATGCTATCAATGTTTAACAACCAATTTTATTAATGATGCCACATATGTGTATGTCCAGTACTTAGCATTGAAAAATATAAAGACTAGCAAATGTGCTGTTATTTACACAGTTATTGCTTGAGAGACTTTCTAGTGAGTTATAATATAATAACTTATGCTATTTTTTAAAAACGGAAACCATTTCTATGGTTTGAAACCCCAAAAATATGTGTTATGGATTTTAAGCAGTCCAACTTTACGAACGAATGGTATGCCCACAAGAATATATGGACTTTGACCTACTGTTACCATTTGGCACTGTGGTTTCAGAAATCCATAAATATGTCTTGTTTTCTAAAGTTCTTTTACTTGCACTCTAAGAAGAATGCTATACTCTTACTTTGACATACCGATTAGGAAATTCTCATTATATTGAAGAGATGCTCACCCTTTATGTTTTTTATTGGCTTATTTGCAGTCTGAGATTAAGCTTATTGGATCTCCTGACGTGGAAACACTTAAGCAACAATATCTGGAGAAAATCATATCGCTCGAGGAAGATAACAGATTATTGCTGCTAGAAAGAGATGGCATGCGAGATGAAATTTCACGTCTTGAAGCACTGGGTGAGACCGCAACAATGGATCAAACCATGAATGAAGAAAAATCCGAAGCATTTGAGGCAGGTGATTGTGATCCACTTTATTATGCTACCCTGGACCTCTCTGTTGCTAACTGCTGAACTGTTTTAATAAACCTGTATAAAGATCTCAGATTTGGAGAGAAAACATGAACACGAGATTGAAGTTTTGAAGCAAAAAAATCATGATGTAGTGAAACGTCTACAAGATGAGATACGCTCTATTAAGTCACAAAAGGTAATTTGTTATAAGATTTCACTTACGTTCTCATGATATTTGTATAACTTAATTTTAGTTTCATTTCAGGTACAACTACAACAAAAGGTAAAACAGGAGGAGGAGCAATTTCGGCAATGGAAGGCCACTCATGAGAAGCAAATGATGCAGGTAATATCAATAGAATTGTGATGTAGTTCCTGCTTCCAACCATTTTGATTCACTATAAATTTATAGCTAATATATTTTGGTAGGTCTTGGTGATTTGAGTTCATATGTATTCAACATGCCAGCTTGTTCCTATTTGCAAACTAAATTTTTGCGGTGAATTCAAGCAGGTAAAGAAGGAGAGCAGGAAGAGTGACTTTGAATTAAACAAATTAATGGCTTTGTATCAACGCCAAACACAGGTAACAAGATTATTTTTAAATGAGACTTCTTTGCTTCAATTTACATCCAAGACAACTGGTATTTGCATGAGATCTGATCTTGGACGAACTATCACAAATCAAGTTACAAAAGCTCCTTGCTTTGTCTAAGACACTATCATTTTGTATCAATATATCTTTGTCGATATCATAGGCGATTATAAATTGGTTATAAACATAATATATTTCTAACTACATATGTTAGCTGCAGGTTCTTCAAAGGAAAACAGAAGAAGCTGCAAGAGCTACCAAAAAGCTAAAAGAGTTGCTTGAAGCACGCAAGGTTACTGCACGCCGTGAAACTATCGGTATATAATTATTTTAATGGAAATTAATCCTCAAGCTTTTCCTGCTTGTAGTAATTTCATTTTCTTCCCTCTGTCTCTTCCAGCTCAACCAAGAGGACAAAGTCGTACAGGACAGGTAAACAGAAACTTCTCCTACTATTGTATAGTATGGTTCACGAAATTTAATAATTCTACTTTCATTTGTAGATCAAAACTTTGAAGAGATGGCTTAATCAAGAACTTGATAAAGTGCTGCATGGGCATAAACTTCGTATTGAGCAAGAGAAGCAAACTCAGAGGTACATAAGCTACCATGTAATTAGGTTCAGTCATTCATTTTTTTAATCTAATAAAACGTTCTTTCTTATATATCCAGCCATGCCAAACTTAAAGAGGAGTTGAGCTTTCTGAAGCAGCAGGATAAGTCGTCTTCTCAGGGAAGCAAGCCTCAGAGGTATATATAAAGTGGTTGTCAGAGTTATTTCACTTTCTCATTTGCATTCTTTCTAGGGATACTACTTACCATATAAAGACGTTCAATATCTGTGATCTTATCTATCTGACAGAGGTCCATCCTTGTCACCAAATACAAGAGCGGCTAGGATTGTTTCACTTGAAAGCAGGGTGAAATCTTCTTCTGCTGCACTTGCTGTGCTGTCTTCACAGATTTCAGAGGGCGGACGGGGACCTGATCCTGCCGCTGCTGCACGATGGAAGATGTTACACTCGCTGGGAGATGCTAAGGATTTGCTTCAGTACTTATTCAGTCTTGCTATCGAAGCAAGGTAACATAAATTACCACAATTTGTTTGATTCTATGTTTCCCTTATATATGATGTCATTTTAGATGTCATATATGCTTACATATTTGGTTAGCAGACGACGGCTGTTGGAAAAGGAATATGAAACGAAGGAGACAAAGGCACAATTGGATGAGCTTAAGTCGCAACCAAATGACAGTAGAGATAGAGAGGCAGCTTCAACACAAACAACCTCTATCCAAAGTGCAAAAGTAAGCAGACTTACCAAGAAATGGAAAGAAATTGAAGAGAAAGCTGTTCAAAATGCAAGAGACAAGACACCTTTGAAGAAATCGAAAGAAACGGACGGACAAGTTGCTACAACTACTTCTAAGAAGGTATGATGATCATTGAATTTCTTCTGTGTTCATTTTGGTGTATCGAGTCTTTTCCTTTACTGTCGATGATGTGCTCTAAGACTTGAGCTTACTTTTCCTTTCTCTATAGTTGTAGGGCTTAATAGTTTGAATTCCTCATTAATATTTATTACTGGATGGTCATAACAGGGAAAGGCTCCAACTGCATTCGATATTTTTGCAGATATGGGTATTGAATTTCCATTGCCATTCCCAGAATCAAGGGAACTTGACTCTAAGGCTGGAATATGCAACCGACCGCTCCAAGTAGTTTTTGAACAAACACAAAAGGTTAAGATTTTGATTTTAGAAATTGATTACTAATTTCTTATTTTCATTTTGTGGGCATCATCTCAATATATTCTCATGCCATTGAAATGGGACCCACCTTACACGATAAATCACCTATTCTACTAATTAATCCACATTAATTTTCTAACGACATGAGCTTCCCTCCATGAGTATTACGCTAATTACTAGTTGTTGGTTGGCTTAGATGGTACCAATTGCCCATATGCCAATGAAAAAGTTGCCACTTGGTGAACAGAAGGGAAAAATCTCCAGGTGGAAGCGAAGCCATGACGAATGGTTGGTTGAGTTCAAGTGGAAGTGGCAGAAACCATGGAAGCTCTCAAACCTGATCAGAACCACTGATCAGATCAGAAACAGTGACGAGACATTGAAGGGTCAAGATTTGTCTCTTAGGTTTGGTCCAACCACATGATCAACTCATAATCAGGCTCTTATTTTTGTTGGCATCTACCTTCACTTGCTTAACATCTCAAATCCAATTAGAACATCCCTAGAGAGGAAGAAATTGCACCCTTCAAGGTTATTTTTCTTCCTTTCGCTCCTTTTTTCCGTTTCACATGTCACATGATAAAAAAATCAACTGATGTGCCGAGAATGACAACAAATCTGTTGACTGGTTACATCATGTCATCAACAGTTGTATTTGTTATATTTACCCCTCAAATTAAGCTTAAACATCAGAATATGTTCGGTTTCCAACTCATTCCAACAGGCCGACATCCTTAAAAACAGTGATGATGGTTTTATCAGCGGTATCTTTTTTGACATTCAATCTTGTTGAAGGTCTAATAGTGAGCGGTGCAAAGTAGGCAAGTTGTTTAACTTACAAATTTCAAAGTTGAAGAGGGAAATGTTGCATCATAGTTAGGATCAAAAGAGTGTCAAAAAAGGTAGCTGACTAACTGATTTGTTATTTCTTTTGTAGAACATCCTCTGTAATTAGTAGACGTTCAGTCATCAGGTTAGCTTAGCAAGTTTTGTATTTAGTTCAATCCCGAAGAAATGGGAAATGTATAATGTACAAAATTTATTCACAAATGTGATTATTTGGCCCGCAACAACCATGCTAAATTAAATTTATATCTGATTCGTGACTCTAAATAAAGAGGGGTACATCCAAATAACCATACATATGCATCTACTATATAAGAGAAATTCAAGGATCTTACATCAAAGTTCAGTACTTAACCAGATAACCTTTACAACTGAATACCAACGCTAGCTTGCATGAATGGATTTCACAAGAAACTAGCATCATCCTTCAAATGAACACCAAGTTGTACAAAAACCTTGAAGTTCGCCCCGACAATTCTTTCTTCCTATTGTTCTGTGGTTGCATGTTCAAAATTACACCACAATTGACAATAATGTAATCATTTCCTGATAGCTGCTTTTCGAGTTTAGTAGCTATGAATATCCATTATACGTGCTATCATTGTCGTTGCTAGCAGTCTCCTTAATCTCTTGTAACATTTTTAACACTTGTCTCATTACCGGCCTTTGCTCTGGTGATGTCAAGCTACAAACGCCTGCAACCTCAACAAGCATTCCAAGCCTATTATCATTTGGCATATCATCATTCTCCCTCATTGCTCTCACCCATTCCGCCATATCCTCAGGGACAAGATGTGGATGCTGGGAAGGAGGCCTACCTGATAGAAGCTCTAACAAGAGAACTCCAAATGCATAGACATCGGATTTGGTTGTGGCTCGATGGAAGGATTTTCTCAATTCTGGAGCTTTGTAACCTGTGGAAATTGATTCATCAATAGAAGTGGGGTCTGCGAGGACCAAGAGGCAGTAGTCTGTGAGACAGGCTTCAAAGTCAGGACCAAGCAGAATGTTGGTGGATTTAAGATTGTTGTGGATGAGCCTTGAGGCTTGGTGGATATAAGCAAGGCCAAGTGCTATATCTTCAGCAATTTTCAAGCAAGATGTCCAGTGCAGTGGCTTCGTCCTCGTTGATCTTGATCCTGTTCATAAAGTAATTAGTTGACATTATATAATCCAAAAATCCTAGAAAATATGTTGGCATTTTCGGAGGGTGGAGTCATTTAATATGTCGGCATTCAAATATTAGAAGTAATATTTCTCTGTAAAATCTTAAAACTCAAATTAGCATAACCCATTTGATTGCAAAGATTGTAATAACCCTGTTAATCTAAGGATGAAAGCATGATACATTTTTGCCAAGCATAAGTTTGATAGTGAACTTTACTAACCAAGACCTCGAGTGTTGGCTTGACTTATATAGTCCCTACTCCCTACTTGTATTAGCTTTCATAAATTTTAACATAAAACGGTCAAAACAAATTTGCAACAAAACCTACCTTCTCAACTAAAGGAATATAGTGTACTACATTTGAGTATCAAGTATCTCATTAAAGCCAGGTCCAATAATCTTGATTAGGGAACCGAGTTGACCCATAAATTAAGCTTATGCTCAGAGCGAGATATTGAAACACGGAAACTGTTCCTGTCTAAACTTCCTAACCATATATTGATGACTCGCGTCATTTCTCAAGAAGACATCAATTCTGTATGTTCCCACACATTGGCACATCGCCACATCGCCTTCAATTTATTCAATTCATACACGGCCTACAATATCTCATTATCATCTTAGGTCAACATTAAATAACAAATAAATAAATTAAGTTACATTACTTTAGTGGACCAAAATAACAATAAAGTAAACTTAACACATTAGTGTATAGCTATATCACATAAGATTCGGAAAATGACCTGTGACTGCTAAAATAAAACACATAATGGGCTCATGGCAGTGTTTTACATGTAACACTAAGTACACTCTGCATAAACTAACTGTAACATAACCAAAGGTGGAAGCTGAAATTTCAACCAAATCTTTCCAAATCAAGTCAACTTAAACCATATCATAATTCTCGATTCTGTGTCCAAGGAATAAAATTTTCACTTAAAACATCTATGACATCTAATTAGAACACCCGAAATCGCTTTATTAATTAACTAATAACTTTTCTAAGACACTAACCCGCTATCAAACCTGGCCCATATAGTATGAAACATTTTATAATGCTTTGGACTAATAAGCACACTAAAGAGAAATGTTAGGTAATAATGCATCATCATATGACTTCATGCTTATACAACCCAAATACCCAACCCTCTTTATTCCATTGAATAGTCAAGTAGTTGGTAAACACACTGTCCCACAGGCCATACATCTCTACTTTCCAAATAAAGTTAACAAGCTCCAATTCAACCGAGTCAAACCGGTCGAGTCAACTCAACTAACATAATCAATAAGTAAAAATGTAAAATTGAAATTATAACAACAGCAATAACTAAACTCACCATGAATCAGGTTAAACAAACTGCCATTAGGTTGATAATCATATATAACAAGCCTCTCTTGTTTCGCCTGAAAATAAGCCCTAACCGGAACCAAATTTGGATGCCTTAAACCTCCAACCGCTTCCAAATGCTTCTCGAACGCTTCACCAGACGTTATCGCGGTCTTCCCTGCATCTAACCGCTTCACCGTCACAATCAGGTGGTTATCCATCACCGCCTTATACGTCGTCCCAATCGTCCCTCTCCCTAACAACTCCGCCGATGCTGACATCAGCTGTTCTAGTCCATACATAGCTGTTTCTCCTTCACAGAATATCAAATTTCCGGTTTTCGACCTGTTCTGTTGAGGTAATTCCACTTTCTTCTCTTTTATTTCAGCATCATTTTTAACAACATGTTTATTTGAAAATGCTACTACTCTATTATTAGCTACATTTTCGGGAGGTTCGTTTTCGAGTTCTATATCTTCATCTGAACTAAAGGCAACTGACTTCTTTTGATGTTCATACTTTCGTCTACTTAAAACAGTAAAAATCGATATAACAAGTGCAGTAAATATCAAAAATGCAATAACAAACCCTAATATTACCCCCAACCGTTTGTGCCGTCTACTAGACGGCGGAGCAACAATTAGTCCTTGTGACTCGCCGTTTTGTACCACCGGCGCCGGAGCAGAAACGGACGGCGTTTCAAAAAACGGCGAGTTCGAATCACATATTTTGTTAATTAATTTACCGCATAAGTTAGGGTTTAGTAGAAACGATGACGTGTCAAATTTACTTAAAGTAGGAGTAACCGGAATCAAACCGGTGAGGTTATTACCGGAAACGTTGAAAACGGTTAAACCGGTTTGGTTAAGTGGAGGTAAAGAACCGGTAAACCGGTTGAATTCTAGTTTTAGATAGTTGAGCTGGTCAAGTGAGTTCAGCTGAACCGGAAGTAAACCGGATAAATTATTACGAGCGAGATCAAGTGAATGAAGTTTGTGAAGTGAAAAAATAGTCAAAGGGAAGGTTCCAGAAAAAGCATTGTGGTCAAGAAATAGTGTTTTGAGGTTTGTAAGATTAGAAAGGTCAGGAATGGGTCCAGTAAGGGAGTTATTTCTAAGGACCAGGACTCGAAGTTGGTCTAGATTTGATAAAGTGTTGGGTGCAAAGAAACCGGTTAAGTTACAGCTTTGTAAAACGAACCGGACGACCCGGCCTTGGACGCATTTGACGCCTTGCCATTGACAGTAGTCAAAGTTTTCATTAAGGTTGTAAAGAAGGTTGTTTTGTAGGTCTGCTTTGAGTTTGAATTTGAGAAGGGAGACGGCGTCTGATGGGACAGATGGTGTTAATGGGGTGGTGGCGGAGACGGTGGTTAAAAGGAGGAAGATGGTGAAGAAGTGGTGGTGGAATGGTGGTGGTGAGGTACACATTGTTTGAGGTGAGTGAGAGAGTGGGGAGTGAGTTGTCTATTTTGTGTTATTGCTTGTTGTTTTTGTTTTTTTTATTCTTTCCATTAAACAGGGGGAGATGTAGTAGTAGAGTAGACCAGGGGCAGGAACCAAGGTCAAAGATAATGACAAAACATGTTCTTTTTCATTTTATTTTTTTCAATGGCAACATGCTGCTTTTATGCTTCATGGTTATTTATTTACGAAAAATGAGTCTACAATCTACATAAATACAGTATATGTGGATATAAATCGAAGATACTATGTTAAAGTAAATTAATTACAATAACAGTTGCAACAGTTGATAACACTTGAGAAGTTAATCATATAGCTGCATGATAATTTAAAGTATTTGTTAAAGTCATAAATAAATCATGATGCACGAGTTATATAAGTCAAAGAAAGCTCTTTCTTTATTCGAAAGTATATTTGACAAATGATAGTTTGTGGGAGCCATCCATCTTGCTTTGAGAAAGTATAACTACTGATGAAGAAAAAAGTATATACCGAAATTTTGCAATAATCTTCTTTTTTATTTAGGGAAAGGCAATTGATCCTTGTATATATCTGATGAGAGGATATTATAAAGCTGTTTTTAAGCTAGGTAGTTCACGCACTGCATTTTTTTTTAAGATGACACATTAAAAGATATTGGTAAACGATAAAAAAAAAAAAAGGGTTATTCTTAGCTTCCTTTTATCATCCTGTATTTTTTTTTTTCTATAATCCTGTATTAGTAAATGTATTTGATTTAATCCCGGCACACAAAGGGCATTTTCTTTGTCGAATTAATGAAGTGTTACATCGTGAAATTCTTAGATACAAATATTTGTAGTCATACAAATTATTGTTGTTATTAAATAAACCTTATTGGTTTGGCCCTATTTATCATTTTATCGTTTACGGCTTTGGGCCAAACGAGTAATTAACCCAGCCCGCTCCTTCTCCTGATCCCTTTTGTCGAATATCTATACAATTCTAATCCCGGGTCAGGTTACATTAGAGTATTAGACGATTTACACAAGTGATAGTATTACATGTCTAAAATTATTTTTTCTTTTACCAATGGCTTGTACTAGTTATGTCCTCCCTCGTTATCATATATAACTTTAGCTGAAAAGCTGTACTTACTCAGTTACAGAATCAATATCAAAAAAACTTGTTATCATTACATTAATACATTATTTTCAAGTTCTTGTGTTAAGATATATATAATGAGAATGAAAACGAATATCTCTACAAGTTTAGTGCCCTTTGTTGATTGGGTGAATGGGCCTCTGCTTTAGTGTTATATGGACCCTGCTGTAGTGCTATATGGGCCCATTATATAATTTGTAATTTATGTTTTGTTTACTACCTATATAGTATATACAACGAATATATTCTTGTAGGATGATATATAACAAATATACTAACACAACACAATACTCACACAATACGACGTTGGTTATGACGCTGACAGTGTGGTGGTGGGGGCAACTGTTGGTGGTGAAAACGATGTCGATTACTGTTGATAATTGATATAAAAGTAATTGATTTTAAAGAGTTATTGGAGATATTTAAAAGAAAAAGGATTAATAATCTAATTTAATCATTAATGTTAGTGAAAATATTTTAAAAGGTGTTAAATAAAAATTACATAATATAGATAAAGGTAAACGTATCTTAATGCCTGAAAGTTGGATAGGATGACCTCTACGTAAGGATTATATTCCTCCCAATTTTTATGACATTTTAAACATTTCTTTCATGTAACTTTTAGGGTGTTTTTTTAAATAAGTAGTATAGATGACATTGTAATGCAATGTAATCTAACAAGATTAACGACCCATTTACAAAAGAAAAAAAGGTGATGGCGTGATGAATGTTTAGCAACCATGAAGTAAGTGAAGTCATATCATAAGGCATGTCATAAGGATGTGTGATTACATGATTTCTTAACGGAAGTGGAATTCTTAGGTCCACCCAATATAACTCTAATTTTATTTTTGATAAAAGACTAGCACCGTACCTGCGCAATGTGACGGTGGTCGTGATGACGGTTGGTGGTGTCGATGACGGGTTGTCATGGTTGCGACTATTGGTGGTGGTGACAATATCAAATGGTGCAGGTTGATGTACATGTAAAAATGGTGGTGAAAAAATTTAGAAGATAAATGACTCATTGTGTAAATTAATTCATTAAAGATAATATGGTCATTTTACAACTTTTTTTTTCCAACAAGGGTATATAATCTTTATATTGTAATATAAATAAAGCGTCAAAATATACAAAATAAGATGTATTAAGAGGGGAGGGAGTGGTCATTTCGCTTTAGATTTTGGATGATAACTTTTCATTCGCTTGAAACACATGGAAGCTTTCTCAAATTTCTTGATAAACTCTTCAACCCTGGGAAGCTAGCAATTTAGTCAAAGGAGTTCAAAATATTGAACTGATTTATCTAAAATTACATTATATACCAACTATATATTAAGATTGTTATATAAAAATAATTACACTAAAATGAAGGGGACAAAAATTTTCCAACGGATTTTGGTTGCACCCCCCTTCGGCATAACGTGGCTCCACTCTGCTTAAACCAACCTTTAGTTTATTAGACTCCACTAAACTTATATTAAAAGAGGTGACTCATTCTTTAGATACGTATTTGATATTTGGTATGTACTATCGCAAAATAGATATCATCTTTTTTCTTTTTTACCCCTCTCAATATTGCCAAAATTTTTGCACAAAAGGTTGTGAGCACCGGAAGAGAGGAGATGACATGTTGCTTATGCACTAGGAAACGCATACGAGGCAAGGACCGTGGGATTCAATGTGGATCACGATTAAATGTGACAATCATAGGGATTGATGTAAAGACGACAAATTTGAGATAAATGGATATTTTACAACAAATTTTAACATAATCTTTCATCTTTATACATTTCAATTCCATATTCCCCCATAAATTGGACCTAAAAAAATTCACATACAACATATGAAATGGTGATGCATCTATGTGCTTTATTACGATATATAATAATAGATCATACGTTTTCTTATGAAATATGAATGAATTTATCAAAGTAGCTAGTATGTATTTTATGCGTGTGTACAT
>JANDBE010000015.1:32646261-32658171 GCA_024320915.1 Erigeron philadelphicus
AAAACACAATACAACAATTAAAAAGACGGTACTGGAAAAAAAGCATTAAAAACTTAAAAACAATACGATTACTCTTTCACGTCATCCTTTGATTGACATTTTTCCTAATCCACGGTAAGCCGTTTCATTGGCCCACCACTTGTCGTGTTGTGGGCATTTCACTTCCCACGTTGATTTGTCTTCTTCACAGTTATCGTGGTACGATTCCGCCCAAGTGCATTGGTCGGTCAATTTGTGACCGGCCTTAAAGACATAAGTCAACCGTTAATTAAAAGTTTGGGATGTTACAACAATACAAAAGAGAAATATAATAAAATCAATTAAAAAAGTCTTTTGTGTGTTAGTTATCTAACTCTTATAGTGTGAGTTGACCATTAGTTTACCTTGGGATAGATGGTGGAAAGTTTTACCCTCTAAGACCATCTTATGTTCGAGCTTGGCATGGTAGAGTTTTCTCTCTCGTGGGTTTAAATGGGGATCGTCGAAAAGGCTATTTATCACAAACCCTACTAAGATAACCATATACTAAACCTTTCGATGTTCGTTAACAAATTAAACCTTTAACAAAATGAAAAAAAAACTACAGTATATCTAATGGTTATAATCAATTAAGAGTTTTGATTAATTAAAGTATTGAAAAATAGAGTAATTAAGTACTAATAATGTAGGGTATTGTGTTGTT
Source organism: Erigeron philadelphicus (assembly GCA_024320915.1). Lineage (NCBI taxonomy): Eukaryota > Viridiplantae > Streptophyta > Magnoliopsida > Asterales > Asteraceae > Erigeron > Erigeron philadelphicus. Next base: position 32,646,944 of record JANDBE010000015.1, read on the forward strand.
TAACGTAACAATGACTTTTAGTTCCGTTAGTTTGAGGTAGAATGAGAAGGTTTATCTAACATAAGTTTCTATCCGAACGTTTAGATTCTGATCCTTTGGGAATCCCGTACAACGATAGATTTTGAAGTAGTGAAAACTGAGATCCAAACTCAGAATTATTAATGTTAATGTAAGTAAATGTATCATTTATTTATATCTTTTTTTTAAAGGCAACAACGGATAAATTGCTAACACCCCCACACCTAAATGAAGCTAGTCCATCTGGCAGATGCATCCCTGGTTTTTCTCACAGGTCTTGAGTTCGACTCTTATGAGTGACAAGTCTGTGGGTTTTTTCCCTGATTCACCTGTAACGGCTTATAGTCTACATTTCGTAGTCTAGAGTATGTGCAGGGCTTCACCATTATACGGTGGGGTGTTCCCTGATATCGAATACCGACTAACTGTTCAAAAAAAAAAATATATATGTAAACATGATAAAATAGTAACTTTTTTTTTATCCTCTTTCATTTTTCAAACTATTATATTATCACACATTAATTTTGTATATTTCTTTGTTTCTTCACCAATTCCACGGAAAAACAATCTAGCTTAATTCATTTTAGTTTTTTTGTAGCTTATAGTTTTTTTTTAAAAAAAAGTAAGTATAAGTTTGTTATGCACCTGAATAGGATGAAAAGTCACTTACATACAAACTTTTTAATATTTTGAATAAATTCATAGACCCCCATGTTTTTTAGGTTTTAAAAAAAAAAGTATATGAAGAGTTTTTCACTCTACGTACGTGGGTGCCTAACAGCCTTATATTTTAAAAAATATTACTTATTAATATTATTTGTAATTGGTTGAAATAGTTTTGCTCCATTAAAAAATGATACATTTTATTTTTAGTTTTTATTATTAATAATGATAACATAATTAAGTAGATATTGATGTTCTAGCTAGTGAGAAAAATATGTACGAGTATGATCAAAGAATTAGTTGTTAGGTTAAATCTCATTTTTAATCACTTGCGCGTAGGATTAATTAAAACGGTCACAATACCTCTCTATAAATACACACGTATTGTAGCTAGATTATCATTACAAGATTTTAATCATTATAAGAATCTAAAACCACTTATTAAAACATGGCTGCTAAACAAGGAGAGGTTATTCGCCCACTTGCAAACTATCATCCAAGCCTTTGGGGAGATCAGTTTCTACACTATGATGAGGTAATTAATTTATTGGAAGTGATATTGGTAATACAAAATTCGATTAATCTTATTATTGTTTTGTATTATTTACTTGTACACTATGTTATGATGTGTGTACAGTATGGTAAATGTATCAAATGTTGTGGTATGATTATAATTGCCCTTAATTTATAGATTAGGATCCTCTAAAGTTGATCTAAATTTATAGGTAAAGTTGAACCAACTTTAGCCATTAGATTAAATTTAATGATTAAGATTAAAATTTAATGTTTAAATCTTGACCATTGAATTTAATCCAATGGTTGAGATTATTTCAACTTTACCTATAAAATTAGAATAACTTCATATAATCTCAATCCTTAATTTATACCTTTATTTTACTTCCGTTTAAGTTTTTAACATCAGATTTTACTATTATTATAACTATCAACTATATACGACAAATTTGGATCACTGATCTCAATCCGATTTCTTCATTTCACTCCTCAAATTAAAAAAATAAGAACAAAACCCATCATCAATGAGAAAAGACTTTTTTTTTACCCAATATAAAATCCCAATAACTTTTTAAAGTCTTGAACTCGTAATCTTCTTATTAAAGCCACAAGCTACCTCATTTAACCATTCGAGAATCATTGGTTTTATAGTTAGTAGATTTAACTAATTAATTATACATAATTAGTAACTTACATCTTCTATTAATTCGACTAGCAAGAGGATGAGCAAGTGGAGGTAGATCAAGAAATCGAAAATTTGAAGGATGAAACGAAAAAAGAAATACAGGCAAGTTTGGATGATCCAACAAAACATACAAATTTGCTGAAGCTGATTGATGTTATCCAACGTCTCGGTATAGCCTACTACTTCGAACACGAGATTACGCAAGCACTGCACCATATCTATAATGTATACGGGGATAAATGGAATGGTGGTAGTCCTTCCCTTTGGTTTCGGCTCCTCCGACAACAAGGCTTCTACGTTTCATGTGGTTAGTGTCTTTCATTTTAAATTGGGCTTATATATGTCTATCATTTTCTAATAAATTATATATATATAAACTATACATAAATATCTATGTTTATGGTATGTCCAACTATAATTATATTTATTTATGTATTTGAAACAAATTATATGTGTACGTGGTCAATAAACCTTGCAGGCCATCAACCTAACACTTGACATGACAACGTATATGGATGCTACATATATGCTATTATAGTTAGATACATAGTATAATTTATTACATTAAATCCCAACATTGACGAACTTAATTAACTTTTTCAAACTAGATGTTTTCAATATCTACAAGCTTGACAATGGATCTTTCAAGGATTCCTTATCAAATGATACCCAATGCATGCTTGAGTTATATGAGGCGACATATATGAGGGTGCAAGGCGAAATCATTCTAGACGAGGCTCTTGAGTTTACTAAAACTCATCTCGAAAACATTGCAAAGGATCCCCTTCGTTGCAACAACACGCTCTCTGGATACATTATTGAAGCACTAAAGCGGCCTGTACGTAAAAGGTTGCCAAGGCTAGACGCAATACGATACATACCTTTCTATGAACAACAAGATACGCACAACAAGTCCTTACTAAGGCTTGCAAAGTTGGCGTTCAACCGACTTCAATCCTTACATAAGAAGGAGCTTAGCCAACTTTCAAAGTAAGCGCATATAAGAGCTTCTATTACCCTTTGTCATAACAAATTATTATCACCATTGTCGTTTTGCGCGAGCAATTTGCTTGTATATCATGATTGTGTTGTGATAAATTTTCTTCTTAGAGTTATAAATGGTAAGAGGTTAAAATTTTTTTAACTTCCAGTCATAATAATCTAACAAGTTGATAAAATTTGCATTTTGATACCTCAATTAAGTATATATAGCTATATCGAGATACTGATGTACATTTTTATGATTGTTGATAAACGATAAATTAATTACTCATTCGATGTAACTATATCTCTAACACTATGTTCTTGAGTTTTGTTATGAAATGAAAAAAAAGGAAAGAATGATTACAAAACAAATTGTGTTTTTGAGTTTAATTTAAGGATGAAAGGGAAATGAAATGAAAAGAAATGGAATAATTTTTTAGCTAGTTTTGTTTAAAAAATTTTCTCTTTCATTTATGGGATGATTTGAGAGGATGATAATATTACTTTCAATCATTTCTTTTCTTTTATAAACCAAACTCAAGAACACACTGTAATAGATACAAATGCATTTTCGATATATGAATCAATGGACTTTTTTGATTTTATTTTTTATTTTGAATAAAAGAGCATTTGTCTCTTGGAATACTTTTTAGTTTTTATAGATGAAAAAATAATTATAAGAAAATTACGGGCATATCCGTAGAGGATTACTACCCTTTAGTCCTTTACAATAAATTAGTGCACTTTGCAAATGCAAAAACTATAATTTAACATTACTGGACTCCTCCCAGTTTCCTCTTTAATTTTTTTTGATTACTTTCCTCTGTTTGTAAACTCTATATGTAATTCCTAGCTTCTCGCTAGGACTTTTCATATTAATAAAACCCCGTTTCAATGTTAAAAAAAAAAAAAAAACGAGATACTAAAGACTTTTGTTATACTACATTAAATAGTTTTATACTTAGTATAAAATTTAGAATATGAGTTGTTTATATGAAAATGTACAATTTTTTTCATGTACATTAAGTGAAGTTTTAAGATTTATTTAGCATTTTTCATTTAGTTTTATTATATGATAATAATCAATCAATACCTAATATAATAATGATAAAAGAAAAGAAGAAGAAGATATTAAATGTGATATGTATGTTTAATGCTGATTGATCTTTATCAATGGACCATGCCACAAAATAAATCATGACAGCTGCTCGATTATTTGATTTTTATGCATAATTAAATGATATTATATTGTACTATATTTAACAAGTAATTAAAACTATATGGAAGACAGATATATTATTTTAATTAGTTAAAGAAATGGGAAAATCAAATGCGATATGCTAATTATTTGAGTTTGAAAAGGAAAATCTTCGACCATAGAAATTTATTTCATAGATAGAGAGGTAAGTTAGGTCTACATTGATGAATATTGTCCAGTTTATGTAATTTCAGTTGGCCCACAAGTCCACAACTGATAGTAAGAGGATCAAATGATATTCGAATATATTAAAATCGTTACTATTTATTACTGTTATAAAATTTAAGCAACAAGTTTAATGGAACCAAACTGGTAAATTCGATTACGAAATATTTCGATTCAAACCATCTTTTTTCCTTGGATAAACTGCACATACCGAGCTGTCCAAAATCGCTTCGGTTTGGATTAATTTGATGGTTTCAAAGTCTGTTATGAAACGATGTTGAATCGGTATTTAACTATTACTCGTACTATCATTAACGAGTGTATTTGACATGAAAATTTAGGAGACACGTTAAACGAATAAATACAATACAAAATTTAAAAGATAATATTTACGAATAATAATATACGGAGGATAAGGCATACGATCGAAAGGATACATGTTTTAGAAAAATGTAATTATCATAACTATGCTTCGGTTTGGTTTATATATTTCAATCATATAAACAAACCTTCAACCAATTGAAATTAATCTTGACTTTTTCTAATTATCGGATTAATATTAGATATTTCAGACCAACCTAAATAATCGCTCCACTAGCCTCGGTTTAGATGGTTTGTTCGGTTTTACCTGATTGATAAAAACCTATCGTTTATTTGCCACACAATTATTAGATAATCATTCGGTTTTATGTGCTGATATCGTTCATTCGGTCTTGAATATATGAATTCTTTAGATTTGACTTTTCAAAGTCTTACCAATGATATTCAACACTCAATATAAAAAAAGCGAATATGTCTTTCATTGTAGGCTATGGTCAGTTTCTGTAGTTCGTCCATCGTGATCAACATTCAATCAACACTACTTAATCACAAAAGCGAATATGACATATGGAGAAAATTTTCCAATCTAAATTCTTAATCAAAATTTTCCAATCTAAATTCTTAATTAATCAATAAAAGATTATGCATATTTTAGATATTATGTGCACATACACATATGATTTACCTTTCGTGTTTTGGGTATAGGGGATTATCAAATAAAAACACCCTTAAAATATGAATACGGTAAGAACATTCAAAAACTTCAATTTGATGTATTAAAAGTCCATAAACTAACATAGTGTATAACTAATTATCAATATTCAAGTGTTTAACAACACATTGATATGTCAAAATAAAAAATAAAAATTTGTTTTTTGTATCCATCTTGGAAGCTTATCTATCAAAATGGATGCATACGACAAAAAACGTGATTTTTTTTATTTAACGGATCAATATGTTTAAACTCTTATATAATGATAATTAGTTATACACTATATTAGTTTTATAAATTTTAATGTATTAAAATGATGATTTTTAGTGTTCTTATTATATTTTATTATAAAGGTGTTCTTATTAGAGTATTAACAGTAAAACTACCCTCGAGATATGGTTGTTTAGTTGTTTACATCATACCTGCTTTATACCATGTCGTTTGCAAGTTTGTGTATCATTTGTGTAAGTTCTTTTACATTTTCAACCATTAATCTAAATTAATAATACCTTACTAATATACATCCTTTTCAAATTGAAAATGTAGAATTTTTTATTAAATAGTTCAAAATAGAAATTACTACTAAAAAAATGAATTATTAACATTAGCAAGTGAGAAGATTAGGTGCAATTTAGTGTTAAATAAATAATAATAAATCACGGACAGATAATCCTACTTCTAAAAATATCGGGAAAAAACACAATCTAAGTTCTATATTAACAAGAAAAAAACATTTGATTATAGTCTTAGACTTAAATTTTAAGAACATCAGATAATCAAGATTACTAATATATCTCTTGAGTTAACTATCAATGTGACCCATCAACCATTTTGAGTTCAAAACTTCAAATCATATAATGAAAAAACTTGTAAATATTGTATGAATTAAGTGTGGATGTAATTTGCCATTAAAAAAAAAAGTTAGGGACTTCTCTTAAACCACCTTCAACTACCATTAATCGGTGTAATCGGCTGTCATTAGTCTCAACTATCCATCTCCATGCATTTGTATGGATACAATTCTAGTTTTAAAATAAAGATACAACACCTACTTCCATTTTCATCATAAATACACATCTAGAAATTTTTTTTTCTTTTTTTTGTAATTACTTATTTCCTCCTAATAAATTATATGTGACCAAAATAATACGAAGAAGATGCAGAAGGGAATTTGTCGAGAGCGTGAAGGATCTCTTTCATGTGCGGTCTCTTTTGTGGTACCGGAGATATACAATTATAGCCTATTTTCAAAATCGTGAAAAATGTTTCTTCTTTCCCTTCCACGTCACTACGAATAGCCACGTCAGCCATTCGTAACACCTTAACTTTCTCTTCATCCGTCAATGGGGAACTCCACGTCATGCTAGCAGGTCCAAATTCATCCGAGATGATGACCTTTCCCGTTAATAGTTCTAGCAACACCACACCATACGAAAAAACGTCCCATTTTACACTAGGCTTTATACTCCTGAGTGATTCAGGGGCATAATATGGTGATATGCACCCCATTGCACTCGGGCTTGGGCTGGGGTTTGACCCCACCGTGACATCTTGAAAGCTGTCACGGGACGCAGTTGACCTCTTGCTACCAAAATTTCTAGATGAACCCCCAACTTTGCAACTATTTTCTCCCACAACTAATCTTTCAAGTCCGAAATCACCAATCTTAGGCTCCATGTCAGAGCCTAATAGAATATTACTCGGTTTGAGGTTACCGTGTACTTGTTTCTTGTCATGGATGTACATTAGCCCCCGAGCCGTTCCTTTCGCTATCTTGAGTCTTACCTCCCAAGGTAGCGGACAAGGTGAAGATCCAGCCTTTCCTGGATGATATACAAGTCAAATTGTCAAAAAGTTTAAAAATACAAAACAAGGCGAAAGATGTGTCATTTTCAATCAGCGTGACCACCATGATATTTTGATACATTTATATAAATTTTAAAAAGATTTAGGACACGTCAATTGTTAGAATATAAATTTGGGCTAAGAGTTAAACGCTACGTGACAGTTGACTTGTGGTGTACCACTCGGTGCATTTATATAACAAAGGCCATGTAGTTGCAACCACTCCACCATTATCACCGTCAGCTCACCATAGTCAACACCGATGTCGAATCACTACATTGCGCATGTTCATGTGCATATACTGATATACATATGCATACTTATTAGGTTACTATATTTGGTAATTCATTAATAGACTCGTGTGATTAAAATAGAAAATTCCCAATTGCTTTTAGCAAATAGATAAAACAGGGTATTTTATCTCGTCAAAAGTGTCTATACCATTCGAAATAATCATATAACAAATAAATGGTCTTTATGGTGAAAAGGTGGACTAATTCAATGTTCATAAAAATATACATAGCAACAAAGTCAATATGTATCTATCTATCTACTGTATGTTAGTTAAACTTTTATATGGTTTAAGTTTGTAGTGAAACATTGTGAATGAAATTTGTCAGAAATAGAAGGTACAAAATGCTTTCTTATCTATTGTTTTCACTAAATTTTGTCCATTTTTCTACCATTGGATCCAACTTTCTACTTTCCTACAAATTATATTCAAAACTTACATTATTCTGAATTGGGCACCATCTAATGCAGTAATGCTCACATGCACCTTATCAAATGCTAATGCAGTAATGCTCACATCCTAAATAAAGCAATTGTCACTTGACAATTTTCATTACCTGATATTTATCTTCATGTTACATGGTATGGGCAAAAAAATAATCTTAATTGGCATGATTTTTCACTTATTATATAGTTTTAATAGTCAAAATTTTGGGAAAAAAGGATTAATATATCTAATATATCTTCTAGCTCATTGTAATTCTAGATTTTGTAATTATGTCATTGGCCTCTAACATCTCTTAAAGTGCAAATAATTATGAACTAAAAAGTTGTAATTTTAAATACCATGAAATTGAAAGGTTTAAAGATCTTTTAATGGATATACTTTTCATTAAAATTTTTGTTCATTGCCTTAAGTAGACTTATCATTGGATCCAATTTTCTACTTTATCCTTTTTGTGATACAGAAATCATATAAAAAAGCTTCCATGCTAACTTGCGCACTTTTATACACTAAATTCACATCCTAATTTATCTAATGAAATGTTCCTCAATATTTTCATTTTAAGACACTTAATCTATATATCTTTACAAAAAATTTACCAATTATTATCAACTTAAAATGTTAAAATGTTGATATGCATAATAAATATTACTCGTAATAACTTTGAGATAATAATAAATTAAAGAAATGTTCAAAAAAATAATAATAAATTAAAGAGGGTCGGTTGACGGACTTACGATAACGTGCATTTGCTAAGCTGCCATGAGGAACGTAATCGTAGATAACAAGCTTTTCATCCACACCCCAATAAAAACCACGGATCCGAACGAGGTTCGGATGAACCAGTTTGGCAATAACCCGAACCTGGTTTTCAAAATCCCTAAACCGTTCCAACCCACTTTCCCCAATTCTCCTGACCGCCAACGCGGTCCCATCATCCAAAACCGCCTTGTATATTATACTCGAGCCCGTGGCACCGAGTATATACGCAGACGCTTTTAACAGCGTCTCTAACTCCAACTCTTTTTCACCATCAACTGTCACCAATTCCCCTTTAGAATCCTCGGTTTTAGCGTTTTTAGACGCTGCAAGTATCACATCATTTTCTTCATCACTTTCAGAAGTCGTGCTTACGTTTGATGACGACTCGTCTTCCGGGACTTTTTGTTTGGTCAAACAAGGCAATGAGCTACGTAACCATTTATGCTCTTGGTCTTCCGAAGATGACGCCCAGTCAAATTCCTTATTAGCCCGGTTATCAGACTTTTGAGGCGCAACCTTTTTGCGCCTCTTTATAATGTAAATAAAAATCGTTGCCAAAATCGCGATGCCAACAATATCCCCAACAACAATACCAACTATTGTAACGGTCTTAAACCCGGACTTTGATGATTTATTATTATTGTTAGTTGACCGAGACGACTCTGCGGTTTTTGGGATCGCGGCTATAGCTGGTGGTGATGACGTCACATTTGGCGGTGTAGATGCCGAAGAAGGTATCAAACACAAGTTTTTTAACGGTTTCCCACATAGCTCCGAATTTCCTGAAAAAGATGTTTGGTTTTGATTGAAAAAAACACTCGACTCAGGTATCGGGCCAGTTAAGTTATTATAAGACAAATCGACTGTCGCATTTGTTGGAATTTTGTTAGCGAATTCCGGGGGGATTTCGCCCGAAATTCTGTTGTGTGAAATGTTAAAATAAACAAGATCACTGCTGCCAAAATCTTTAGGTAACGAACCATTGATTAAATTCGCAGATAGATCTAAAAACGTTACAGAACTAAACCCTGTTGGTACATTCCCGTGAATATAATTGTTTTTTAACGAAACAACCGTTAAGTTCGTTAAACCGCCTAGATTTTCTGGAAGCTGACCGGATAACGAATTATCGGAAATGTTTAAAATTTCAAGACTTTTCCATCCTTTAACAAGCTCACGAATTTCCCCCGATATCAAATTATTCGAAAAATCGAGGTATTTGAGCTTTGTAGAGTTGTATAATGATAACGGAATAGACCCGTTAATTGAATTATTTGATAAATCGAGTTTTGTAAGGTGTTGAATTAAACCAAGATTGGCGGGAATGAAACCGATAATTTTTGAATTAGCAAGTGACACTGCAGTGACCCGGTTATTAGCAGCCGGGTCACCAGGAGCGCCACAAACGATACCGTTCCATGAACACGGTGATTCATCGGAGTAATTCCAATTATCTAAAACACCAAAAGGATCGGTTAAAACGGAATATTTGAATGAGAGTAATAAAACACCATCAGTTGTCAATCCAAAAGATTGATTAACAAGAAACAGAACAATAATTGGTAGGAAATTATAGTGGCTGACCATGGTTTTTTTGTTCATTGTGTTTGTGTTTGAGAGAAATCATACAACATTGTTTTTATTTTTATTTTTTTTTTAGAGAGAGAAATGAGGGGTTAGTGAGAGAGAGGGGGGAGAGAAGGGTGGTAGTGTGGAATATTAAGTGAGATTTATGACAAGCAGAGCCCATGTGGAGTGGAGTTAATAAGTAAAAATAATGAGAGAGATTCAGAAACACAGCTCACCTCAAAAACAAATTAATGTTTTAAAACTATAAATCCACAAACCAATATGCTCTGTGTTCAGAACTTTTTGGATTAAATTAATAAAGATTATTTATTCACCATTAAAATATACTTTAGTAATGTAAAGATATAAAGGCTAATGTGGGTCAAGTTTGTAAATTTGTATATTGGAATTGGATAGGTATAAGTATTGTCTCCTTTATTTGTACTTCAGTTGAGTTAAAATTGTTTGTGAAACTTTGATCATGTTTGGTTCTAACAATTACCATAACCGACTTTATGTACAATTGAAAGAAGTTTGATTTTCTCTTTTTAATTCATTCAATTTTTTACTGTTAATTTCTATTTACAACTAATGATAATGAACCCTCAAAGTAATGGTTAAATTTGGATAACATTTTTTTCAAGCAAATATATATATATATATATATATGTTACTATCTAAAAAAAAGTTAAGTAACATCCAATACTTTATTTTACAATTTATGAATCCCAATACGTGTACGAAAGTATAGTAGAGAGATAAAAATATAAAACAATATTGTTGCAAGTTTTCCCACAAAGTAGTAGTTTTCGTTACTTAAGCAAATTTAAAAAGGGAAGTTAGCGGTTGTAACATGTCAATTATTCTGATTTCAAGGCTGTAAGACTTGCGCTGATCTTAGAAACACGAGCGATACACCGAATTAAAGCTAATTTCTCGCTGTGTGTTTTTAAATTTTCAAAAGTACACAAAGCTTGCCAAAAATAAGTATCGTTTG
>JANDBE010000015.1:32742071-32754702 GCA_024320915.1 Erigeron philadelphicus
ACATTTTATTAACACCCCTTGTATCCCAACCCTTTCTTTTGGTATCCCAACCACATAGGTCCAAAATAGTATGGGCCTCCTGTTTGTAATGGTATATATGGTAGAATAAAAATAGGCCCCCTTCATTAATAGTTTGATCGGGTTACTAAAAAGTTGGTCGGGATACTAGACCCCCTACAAAATCGAACTTGGATCCTTGACATCATAATGAAAAATATTAAAGATAAACTACTCCTAATCTCTAACACTTTGGCGGTGACCATCATAAACCATGTGAAATCCAGAAAACGTCAAAAGGTTGAAAAAATGATGCAAAGTTATTTGTCGTAGCAACTTTGCGTGGACCGGATGCCATACTTCATTAGAACTAAATTTTTAAGTATATTTATAGATAGCAACTATCTCCAATGGGATGCTCTTAAGCATTTTAAGTGTCTTTGCCATTAAAGTTTGTTAAAAACTAAATTTGTTTAAAGAATGTGCTTACTTAAGGTTATGTCATTACTTGTCCTTACCTATTATATTTTTTTTTCTATTTGAAGATAAAATGATATGTAAGAATATCTAATGATGTTTGTATGGTTGGGAGATAAACTTTTAGGATTTGAATGATATATAAAGATGTATAAGGATTTATAAGGATATAATGTGTCAGTTTAAAGACACCTGAACACGTCCTTAACATTGAAGATAACTTAATAAAACTGTCAAACCAAAGTTAGTTATTTGATCTGTGTGTGTGTGTGTTTTTTTTTTTAGGGTATTAGAATTACATTGTCAACATTTGTTAATGGATTATAAATCATTTTAGCTATTGTAACAAAAGAGTAGGGCCAAATATATAAATAGTGCCTTCAAGGATCTTAACTCGCTTGTAAATGAAGACATGGAAAAAACATAACACGACAAATATTTGATCATCCATTCAAAAAAGTGGAAATTATTTGTTCGTATTATTCAGAAATGACAAGTCGTTTTGGACTTGATGTAGCCGTCTAATCGATTTTTTCATTTTTCTTTTTTACTGGTTAACATTTTTCCTAAGCACCCCAAAATATTTTTCTAGATCACCAAAAAATCTTGTTATAAAAAAGGACTTCAAGCAAGTACACTATTTTTTTTCTAACATTTCTGTCGGTATGCAACATCAGGAAAACATCACCATATAATGGTGAAGTCTTGCAAGTAATCTAGACAATGAGATTTTGACCATGAGCCGTTACAAGTATTTGGAAAAGAAAACCCTAAAGACTTGTCATCCCTGAGAATCAAACTCAAAACCTTGAGTAAAATCTGAGATGACTCTGACCAGTTAGACTAATTATCATTGACAAGTACACGATTACATTTCCTTAAATTAAAACATCAAAACTAGCATCCAACTAATTAACTTTAAAATACTAATAAAAACTACAACGATTACATTCCAAATCGATCAATTGAAATAAAAAAAAAGAAGAAAAAGAAGTAAATCTTGATGATCAACTAATTAATTAGCAACTAATCGCTTACGATGAACAATAATGGCATTACTAGGAACAGCAAAACGAGCCGAAAAAGACCTCGACAAATCTTCAAAATCATCATTAGACATTAAACCATGATCAAAGTTTTGAGCATACTCATAAGCTTCATAACTAAACCTTGTACTAGTATTTGAAAACCTGTACATGTAGTTTTTCTTAACATTTTTAATTTTTGTCAACAAAAGTCTCCAAATAATACGTGCTTTCGACGACGAGACGCTTAGCGTTAGAAGCTCTTTGTAATCAGTTGCACTTCGGCTCCAGCAGCAACTCACTGTGGTTTCCATGGTGCAAATTATTATTTATTTATTTATTAGAATGAAAATGGAATGGTTTAATTTGAGGTGCTTTATGAGGAAAAGAAGTGGAGGGGCATGAGGGCTTTTTATAAGGAAGTTGGTGTGGGGTTCCTGTGGGTGAACTTGATCGTTATATGTCGTTTTCTATTATGGCGGGGGTAACCCGACCAACTATTTGTGGCGACCTCGCCGCAAATAGTCTGACACGGAGAGGGGGCCCGCTTTTTTCTGCCATATTAACCATAAAACACAGGGGGGCCCGCACTATTAGCGGCGAGGTCGCCGCAAATAGTGGAGGTGGTCGGGATACCTTTCTCTCTCCTGGTCAGGTTACGCTATCCGTTAAAAAAGTTTACTTAGATGTACATTGGATTTCTGTTGGTGACTCATGAGTGAAGTGTCTTGCAGAAGACGTGGTAATGATGATAAGGTTCATAGGTGGATGCCTTGTAACACCTAAAATACAAAATATGCAACGCCAAAAATACAACAGAAATCTATACCTTTAATCAGAGATTGCTTAATGGTATTATAGGACTAGATGATCGTTTTGGACTTCCAAAATTCTAAAGCCTCAATATTTTATATATTAAACTTAATGTTCGGATTTTGGACTAAGAATAAATATATAAATTGCATCGCAGTAAAACTCTTGCCATCTGCATCTTTTTTATTACTATTAGTTCTATAACAAAAACCGAGTTACTTTTCTTTATTGCATTTTTTTGATTTTATTTTATACGGTAACAAACTAAGCTCTCAAAATTAATCTCATTTGAGGCCTTTAAAAACCATAAACCGCCATTGACACCACCTTCCTTAAATCAAACTCAATCACGTCGTTTAAACACCTCTCTTGAATCCTAACTATCTTCTATTATGTTAACTAGTAAAGTTTTACTACTAAAGTTAGAATCAAGGATCCCCATTTGGCTAGTGTTATGAGATAATTGTTTTGGATTATTTTTTTCTTTTGTTTTCTTTATTTTATTTTGAATTGACAACAATTTATTAAGATTCACAATTTTCAAAATAGGTACATAATTTGGAGAGTTGAATTAATGGTCCAAAATAAAAATTTAAAAAGTACACCTATATATAACTCACTATATATTTATCATAAGATTTAGATTGGTGAACTTTTAATATAAAAGGTTTTGTTAAACTCAACCTACAGTATATTTATCATAAAATTTAGAGGGGGAACTTTTGGTACGAATATATATTAAAAAGGTTTTGTTAAATTCAACCTACAGTATATTTATCATAAAATTTAGACGGTGAATTTTTAATATGAAAAATATAAATTTTTTTGCATGTTAAATGTAGCTCCATAAATAACATTTAACATTTTCCATTATAAAATATGAGCTCTCTTTTAAACGACACCTTAAAGCTATTTTATGTTGTAGTTTATCTTTCAACATGCTTGTCATTTGCACATTAACTAGCTTAGATATTGTGACTGTCATTGTACACTTTTCTAAAGTCAAATATACATACTTATCATTCGATTGATCGATAAGTTATTAGAATAACTGTGATTTAATATAATAAATAAATGATTTTTCTAACAATGTTAAGAGTGTTTAATGAAGTTATATTTTCTAAAAGAACAATTAAATCATGTTAGAAATGGAAACTTTGGTACATGAAGCATGATAGTGTTTTCTTCTGTGTCCTTCTAGAACCGTTAAAATAGGATGTAATCTGGTACAAATTGTGCTTAGTTGAAGGAAAAGGTTAATCTTGTACAAATTGTGTTTAGTTGAAGACTTGAAGGTAAACCTTTTCCTTTGATGTAAGAGAGCCACAAAATTAATTTATGTCACTTTCACTTCACTTATTTTGTAACTTTCATATCTTTCGAATTTGGATCTTAATACAAACTTATCCACGTACCCCAATCATTACATGTTAAATAATACAAACACTAAACATCCAAAGCCATTTCAAACCACACAACTTCTATATATTACGAACAAATTATGTCATTGATTATCCATATGTCCCTTTCATGGTTTTAATTAGCTTTCCTTAACTACATTGGAAACAATATGATAAACAAATTAAGCAATTGTAATAATCGAGTAATGATATAGCTTCGTAAATTTTTTTATAAAAATTATCTACTAATAAGATTAAGACGTGTGACGAAATCAACACAAAAAATAGTAAATGAGAACCAATGGACTCGACATGTCAGATTTATATGAAATTGGAAGAATTTATATAGAAGGAATCATTTTTTCTAATAGAAAAAACCGAAAAACAAAATGCCAATTTTGTAATATTGCTTATTGACTTATGTTTTCAATTTGATAAACTAAAATCTAATGATAGGACCTTTCTTAGATACCGGTTCGTTCCTTGAAGTAAATGAATTTTTTCAATAATTTGTCGCTGTGTTTATTGACAGAAAAATTCAGAGTTTCCATAGATCTGGAGTAATCTAGGATGCTTAAGGGTTCCGGAATTGACCAGCTAATTGATGATCATTCGTTAATGGGCCAGTTCGTATGGAAGATCTGGCGGATTCTGGTTGTCGTTGGTTAAACGAAATAAAAAAGGGGACCAATAAGTAGATAAATGAAGGTAAAAAGAAAATGTTAGTTGGGAAGTTGAAAAGAACACGAAATGGAATAGAATAGCAGTCCAAAAGATTACAATGACTTGATTGTAGTTCAAAACCCACACGGTACCCTTTATTTTTTGCTGGTCAAAGTGTACATATCTCACAGCATATTGTACAATCGTTATAGCATAACAAACTAATAATTGTGCTGCTCTCTTTTAGCTTTTTCATCTTTCTGCATCTACCCCATATATTTTTGGGATCACCAATAATATATTTTTTCGACTTTACACTACCACAGGATCACCAATAAAATATATTTTAACTTTACACTACCACCGAAGCTTATCCATGAAGGTTTGGGTGAAAAAACGTACACACAAATTTGGACTATGTGCGACTAAACTGCGTAAGAAAGGGGTGATATCCTTACAACACATATTATCCATACATAACAACAACATTTTAAGTTTATATAATCATATACTGTCCAATAAACCATGTTCATTTGTTGGGTATGACATAACTTTCCCAAATCAGAATACTTCACGAGTAATTTTACGTTTTATATTACATTGTAGAGTATTGTGTAGGGGATTGTATTGTGTAGGGTAGTAATATTCGTACCACCTTTTTTATGAACGCACCACAATGTATAAGTCGTATTGTTGAATATATAAGCAATAAGCTAGTGATACACGGTTGTGAGACATTCATCAATAAAAATGATACGAATATCATTTCCATATTGTGTATTGCACTACCTTGTACTTGTTTGCCAATTTTGTGTACATATTAGTTCCTGTAAAATATACTTCCTCGCATCCATTCATAGTATGTTAAAGAAATCCGAATATTTGACATATATAAATACAAAACATCATCAAAATAGGGCCAAAATGTATGTAACAGGTTAACCTTGAAACCATCCAAAAGAAATAAAATTGCCATAATTTTAATCGGACAGAGGGAAAGCTCGATGTATGGTTGGTTAATGCTATCAGTATTGTCATTCTCATCTACCTTCTTAGTGATGCCAGCTTCCAACTAACTAACTGCTTTGTTTTAATTAATGGAGTTGACAAAAAGAAAAGCAAACCGCATGGATATTGACAAACATAAGAGATGACTTCAAACTTTACTCATTTTATATAGTTGTTGAATAAGAAAATTGATGTGCATAATTTACATAAAAAAGTCTACCCTAAGTAGCAGTAGAGTGTACCTAAATCTGATGTGTTTGCGATCTTATGATGGTGCCGCCTGGATTGTAGGTGTGTTTTTAGTCAAGAAATTGAGGAGCGCCTTGAATTTATTGAATACTTGTAGAACATCTGCTCTCCATGACCATGACGGTTCTTCAAGAGCACGAATAGAATTGAGACATACAAGCAGAGTCCCGCCTTCATGTAGGAGGACCTGTAAATTTACAAGTGCATTTTCATACTAGACAACTGACAGTTAAAAAGGGTACTAAATTAATATAAGAATTTGCAAAAATGTTCATACCGTAAGCCATAGAGGTAGAAAGCCCATAACGGAAGTAAGGGATGCCAGCATAATGCTAGATAATGCGAGTGCCACATTTAGTTTGACCTACAAGCAAAATAGAAATTCGATCAGAAAAATGCTGGAAGTAAAGGCAAATAAGAGAATTGCTTGATTAGGTACCAGTGAGGTTGTCTGGCGAGATTTTGCGATACAAAATGGAACACCAGAAATATTGTCTTGAAGAAGCAAGATATCTGCAACAGCTATAGCAGTTGCACTAGCACGTTGAGCCAGCACAACACCAACCGTAGCAGCAGCAAGCGCTGGTGCATCGTTAATACCATCACCAACCATCACCAGACCTCTTCCTGTAACACAACAATATTAGTTCTTAGTACACACGCAAAACTAAAATAAGCTGAATAAGCAGGTATTAAAAGCTTAGTGAACAAGATATTAGAAGACTACATGATTTATATAACAGGCTCTTCCTCTAACGTTACCAAAGCCACTATTCTATGGCAATGCAGATGGAAAATAGATCTGAAAATGTATTTGTAAACTCCAAAGTCTTTCCAATGAGAAAAATAGGTTATCCACCTTTAAAAGTTTGATAGCCTCTAAAATAGGACTCATTATGCAAAATTAATTCTTCACTTTCCTTGTTCAATTAAATTCAGCATAACCATAATAATTATCTCCTACTCCATAAGTTAAATTTTCCTGACAGTAACTTGTACCCTACTAAGTAGATAGATGTAATTTGTATGGATCAATAGATTCAAAGAATAGAGGATATAATGTATAGGTTTTATTATCTAGTTTGGAAAATTGGTATGAGCCTAATATGCTTTTGGGGCACGTCTTAAAGCTAAAAGACTTGTTATTTTTCACATTTTTAACTCAATTTAGAAAATAAAACAAAATATTGTATCCTAGAATTATGATTCGAAGTTCTAATCTAAAACTTATTTATATCTAATAGTAATATGCAAAAAATACATTCAAAATTTATATGAAATATGTAAATAATAATATGAGTTCTACAACTATCCGTTCCATATGCACTTACACTATAGGTGGTATTGTGGTAATATGGACAGCTCATGCGTCTCGAGTAAACTGTCGAAAGAGTTATAACTTTTTGGCAAGTTCAAATACGAACTATTGGCCACATTCACAACCAGTTTTGTTTTAAGGTGATTTATTCGATTATGCCCATTTGGCATGTTCAATATTATAAATACCTAAATTAACTCATTCAAACAATACTGGGTCAAAATTGCCCACTATAACTTATCGACTCGAATGACCAGTCATAGGTCAGTTCTACATAGGTCCAACCTAGGTCTATGGACCTAGGTTGGATTTTAACAAACATATGGTAATTATGTTTAGACACATGTTATCCAAAATTTTGGGCCTAGGTAGATTATACAGTAAGCATTTTGAAGTGGAGAAATTATATTGGATACACGTCATTTATATTCCTAGATCCGCCACTAACCTAGTATGTGTACCCGATACTGGTTGAACTTTGGTAATAGCATCTTTTATGACATCAAACATAAACCAGTATATGATAATTCTGATGCAGCTAAGGAAGCCAGCAACAAACTCAAAACCCAAGCTTGTAGGGGTGTAAAGTTCAAAAATAGGAAGTCGACCTGTATCTCTAGGGATGCTGGTCACATGATTGAGCTTATCCTCCGGCTTTAGGCTACAATGAATTTCATCAATGCCCACTGCATTAGCAACCCTACGTGCACTAAGCTCATGGTCACCAGTTAACATCATCACATGGAGCTTTGCTTGTTTCTTTAACTCCAAGATGACATCCTTTGTTCCAACTCGAGGTTTATCCTCAAAGTGGAAGAGAGTTACCTGACCATATGAAATACATGTCTATTAGATTTAATTTTATAAGGGAGTATATAATGTCACTTCATTAATGTGTTTGCCATTCAGATCAAGGATGGATCTAGTGATATTTATAAGTGGCAGTTAGAATGCTTAGAACCATTCGAAGTATCACCTTTTTGTTATTTACAGAGAGAGCAGCACGGACCAAGTCAGTTCCATACGAAGACCTTATCACTGCTTCTTTAATCTTCTGAGATTCAGCTTTAGAGTTAAATTGTGACGTGATGTATTCAACAGAACCAAGTGACGCCTTCAACTCTTGACCCCCTCCAAAACCTGGCTATAACAAACAGAAAAATTGAAACAGAAATAGAGGAAATTAATCTCATCATCTTAATATGTGTAATACACAGATTACAAGTGATATGGCCATTAACTAAATGCATATAGAGATATCAAAGGCACTACCTCAATGCTAGACAATGTTGCAAAAAGACCTCTACCCGGGTGATTCTCAAAACTTTCAACATAAACAGAAGGTAGCTCTTTTTCTTGACTATGAGTTATAACCGCTCTACAATACAAAAAGCGGTCAACGTCTTGGGGTCAATATAAAGATATATAACATCCAATAATACCTTCCGATTGGGTGAGTGGTCCCCTTTTCCATTGCAGCAGCGACAGCAAGGGCTTCTTTCTCACAACTGGGTACACAACAAGAAGTGCTAGCTTCGTGTCCATGTATCGGCTCAATTGCTTTGCACATAAATTCACCTGTTGTCAATGTCCCTGTCTTATCAAATGCAATGGTGTGGCAGGAAGCTAGAGAATCAAAAACATGTCCACCCTTCAGCAGTATTCCCTACACAAATACATCTGTTAATATATATGTCAACGAGACAGGTGCTCACATTAAAGTTCATGATATGTGGATGCCAGGATATAACTTTCAGTATATTATTAGATGTAATGAATATATAAAGTAAGATCATATTTTGAACTTAATTTCATCTAAGTATGTCCACTAAGATCGCTCTATCAAAGATAGAGAATTTGTTGTGTCATCTCCTATCTCTAGCAGCCACAAGACTTAAAGATTAACTTCAGTTTTTTAGCCACCATGCAATCACATTTTCAATGTAAATTCACAAAATTTGCACCACATTATTAGTCCCTCATCATAGAACCGAGAGTACCTTCTTTGCACAGGCACTGATTGCAGTAGCATAAGCCAAAGGAGCCACAGCCAAAGCACATGGTGATGCTGCAACCATGAGCCCTAATGCTCTGTAAAGTGAGCCCCTGCAGGCTACACAACTATATAACTTTAATGAAATGGTGCAGTGGATAAAATTGCATATAAAGTAAAGTAAGCATCATTAGTGGTAAGGAACTTTGGTAACGGAAAGTCATGAGTGAACTGAGCAGCAAGCTAAAGCTGAAAGAGTCATTTCAGAAACATAAAGACTACATTGCATATAAAGTACCGTATCATGTATATAAACAGCGCATCAAGATACCTGGGGTACTGAAGAATGGCCACTTGAAAAGAACAGGGCCAATGAGGGCAACGGCAGCGGATAGAATGATGACTGCCTTACTGTACTTCTCACCAAACTGATCCAGCCACCTTTGTAGCTTCGGTTTCCTTAATTGAGCTTCTTCTGTTAGTTCTACTATCTTGTTCAGCATAGATTCCTTCCATGTCTTCTTTGTCTGTAAAGTTGTAGTTAGACTTGATGATCAGAGAACCAAAACTTGTAAGCAAACCACAACCACAGACATACATCCACAAGACCACAACTACATATCTACATACATACAGACTGAAAGATCCAAAAATTACTATACTTGAAAACAATTGAACTACATATACCTTGAGTATCATCATACCATCTATATTCCTCGCACCACCAGGAATGCTGTCACCAACATCTCTTTCTACTGGTTTCACCTCCCCAGTCAAGTGCTCAATGGTGATTGTCGACCGACCTCGGAAAACTTCACAATCTACAGGCACCGACTAACGAAAAACCAGCCAAAACCATTTCAAAGTTAACATCTTAATACAACTATAGGAAAAAGCTTTTTAGAAAAAGACCTTCTAATTTACCAATATATTATGTCCTTAAAAATTCAATTTAGTCCTCTAATTTTAACCAAGTTAGTCAACTAACACTTTCTTTTTCAACAAATTAGCTAAAAATCATTCCCGGAACAAGATAAGCGCTTATCTTAAAAATGAAAAATGCAATCTAACTGTTTGTTATGGTAGTAAAAATTTTCGTAGTCTTTTCATTTGATTTAGTTTTGGTATAGGGATATAGATAAGCGCTTATCTCAAAAATGAATAATAAGGTGCTTATATGCCATTGGAATCTCTATATCCCTATCCACACACGAATTCTGATAACTAAAACCATAATAAGAAAGGAATTATATGATATGCGGATGTGATTTCCATACCTCTCCAGCTCTAACCAAAATAAATGATCCAACTTCTAACTCATTAACAGGAACCTCATGGTAATTCAAATCAGATAAATTTAGCAACTTTTGGTTATTAACATCGAGAACAAGGGCGAATTCCGGGTAGTTTTCCTTCAACTCCTTGACGTCAACCTTTGACTGGCTGGTGAAATACTCTTCAGCTGCAGTCATTTGCACACATTAGCCATACAGCAGTTAACCTATTCAGCCTAGATAAAAGAATATACAAAAATAACTACCGATATGAGCCAAATTGAACATCGCGAGAAGCAAGCCTCCTTCCAATGAGTTCCCCATAAATGCTGATGCAAAAGCCGCAAGAGCCATTAATACATGAATATTAACTTTTCCGCCAGCAACATCTAATAGTGCATCATATGATGCTGAGACCTGAACAAGGAACATAAAGAGTTTTTGTAAAAGATGTCTAGAGTCAGGAAGAAGCTTGACCCGATGCCAATTTAAAATGTATAACAACAACACAAAGTCATCATTGTTTTCAATCCAAAGATAAGTTCCATATGATGGTTAATATCATTTCAGTTGAAATACTATCCAACTATGTCCAAGAGTATATAAAATTAACGTCAACTTCTAAATTACGTCCAATTGTCATTAGGCCTAATACTAGTCTTCAACCAACTATGGGTCTTGGTGATGAGGAAATTATTTGTGTTCGGCTTTCTACATCCCTCTACAATAAAAAGGATGATAAGCTTAAATAACCATCCATCAACGCTGCTTCTTGGAGAGTGCATATATTTAAGTGCTTATGACTTAGAAGTTGTATTCACATTATTGCATTCAAATATAAATAAATGCATTTTCCCTTAAAGTAAGCTAAAAGCCTAAAACGCACCACATAGCCAAACACTTCCAACTGCGATATGGCTTTCAAAACGCTCTCTTAATACTACACAACGACTTTTGTATTCTAATTGACGCTAAATCAGAATAACTGAAAGCTAACATACTGCTAGTGATTTTGATACACCATTCAATATCCAGTCGATCACCAAGTAACTGGTAAAAAGCAAGGAAGGTAGATGTCTTTGATGAGTCGGTAAAATATTGGCAATAAAAACACTAGTCCTTCATGTTTTCCATGTATATAATAGTTATATATAAAACACCAAGTTTGTTGAAGATCGTTACCATAACTAACTAATCGTTCTTTCGTTCTTGAAATAAACGTAGAATGACTGCTACCTAAGTTCATAATGAACTTCCTAACTTGATACAGTTTAGATAAACGATAAATAGATAACCATATTAAGTCGAATACATTTCATTAGTAGTGAAAAAAATGAAACAAATTCAACTATATAACTACGGCACGACTCAATTATATGATTATATCAACCTATTCAATAAGAATTGTGCAAACTACATAAATATAAGTATAATAATATGATATAAAATAAATATTATTATTTTACCCCAACGAGAGGGAAAGCAACAAGAGCTAAAAGATGTTGAACGGGTTTCGCAATCGTTTTCGGGACGAAAAACGGAGCAGCGGCAGCAGCTAAAAACAAAACAGTTGAAAAACAACAGAGCTCCAAATGCTCCCTTAGAAAATCAGCTAAGTCGGTCCACTTAACCGCCTTAGCAAAATCCGCGAATACTCGTTGCGATTTCGTGAGTTCACCTCCGCCTTCCTCATGATGTCCATGATGATGTCCATGATGATGATGATGATGCTTATGATCATGATTATTATGATTATGATCGTGATGGATTGTTGTTGTTTTGGAATGACAGGAAATGCGAGTAATTGGTGAGGGTTTTGAATTGGGGAAAATTGGGGATTTTTGGGAGTCATAATAGGGGGGTTGGTGGTGAAAGAGGAGTGAGTTGACTCGGATTATTCTTGTTTTTGAATAAGGATTGGAATAATAGAGAGTTAATGAATTGTTTGGAAGATGATGATGAAGAAGAAGACCAGCCATCAAATGATATTCTTTTTATTATTTTGATGATGAATCAGATCAAAGTTGATGAGACTGTAGGAGGAGGAGGAGCAGCAATAGCTGAATAAGAAGAATAATTCATCAATTTTGTTTACTTGTATTATTTTCATAATTGTTTTTTTATGCTTTTTTTGTTTCTGTCTGTGTCGATAGTAATGTTAATGACCACACGCCTATTTTTGATATCCGCCACATGATCGTATCCCTCATTTTTGTTTTCTTTCTTTTCATTTGAAGTGTTTTCTGAATAATCAGACTCGATTCGAAAAGGAAAAAAGACTTTATATACAAACATAAGTATTTTTAAAATTATATGTAATATAACTATAAATATATATTTCAAATTTAAACATAATTGTTAAAAAACATTAACATAATAATTCAAACTTAATATTACACGTTAGATTAGTTGAT
>JANDBE010000015.1:32760011-32771005 GCA_024320915.1 Erigeron philadelphicus
TGACTGATCATTAATTAATCACGGCACTAATTACGAGCCTAATCACCCTCTAATCTTCTGTGTATTTTCTCTCTAATCTTCTTCCCCATCTAACCTATAATCACCTCAATTTGGGAACCAATCTTAATGGCACGTATACTGAATCAGTTTACAGGTTCCTCAGGATCTCCAGGTTAGTAATCTTAATCATGTTTACATTATATTAATAATACGAATCATTGTTTTTCCAACAACAAGTTCTCTCGTTTCTTGGCGAACATGTGAAGTGGCACAAAATATCCCCTGTGCCTGTGTCACTGTGTGGCTGTGTGTCTAACGAACAAACAGATTGATGATCATGTATAAAATTATAGCTAGAACAGGCACATATTTAATGATTTAATATACACTTTAGACACATATATCATTGATTATAACACGAAAAAACCAAGTTAAGTTTGTCGGACTAGCGTACGTAATCCAGCCATCTTTGTCATGTTTGAAGATGTCTCAAGCATTGACTTGATTAATATATAGCTTATTGCATAATAACTAATAACCAAAAGCCAAATTGTATTTGATATATAAAAACATATAATAATAAAATAAGAAAAATATTAATCAATTTAACTCATATGTCTAATTAAAATTTTAAGAATTTGACATGTGAATTATACTAATTCTCTTTCATAATCTCTTTTATTGATTTTTTCACATGTTATCATTTTATAATTAGATTGATTTTTAGATATATAAAATATGTTAATTTATCATTATTTTAAAATAAAGAATTTAGAAGAAAACACCAAGGTGTCTTGATAAGTTAATAGGAGTGACATACACGTCATCGATGACTAATTTTTTCTTGTAAACAAAATCAATGACTAATAGACTAGTACAGAATCCATGTCACTATCTCAATAGGTTCGTGTTTTAATCAATAATGCCACATTTTATATAACTAATGCAACTTTTACTTCAAAAGTGCTTCAATAATTTGCCTATATATACACACACTTACACCACAAAGTGCCATATCCGATTTCTAAAATTAGCAAGAAGTGATTTGTTTATTACTAAACAAGGTTATGGAGGGAAGCAAAGTTTCCGGTTGGGCTACTAGAGACTCATCTGGCATCCTTTCTCCTTATTCTTACCACCTCAGGTCTCTTAAATATAGACATTTATATAAAGATGTACATATATACATATAGATTTAGATTGTAATTATCTCCATATTTTTGCAAACAAACTGAGCAACATTCATTCAAATTGTGTCCAAAATACAACTTCTGAGTACATATCCATCATCTACCATGTCTCAAAGTGTAGTATATTTTGGTATCTAAATTTGAATAACTTGTATGTTCCACCTGTGCAGAAAACCAGGTCCAGAAGATGTAACATTCAAGGTCTTGTATTGTGGCGTAGACCACACCGATCTTCATCAGATCAGAAATGAAATACACTCCACCACCTACCCTTTGGTTCCAGGGTAGGATTGTTAACTTTATTACTGTGTAGTCCATGCATTGACAGTTGTTCGGTAACACATGCTAACTATGTCTTGCAGGCATGAAGTCGTTGGAAAGGTTATTGAAGTGGGCTCCGAGGTGAAGAAATTTAAATTAGATGACATTGTAGGTGTTGGTTGTATGGTCGGATCTTGTGGGGAATGTTTGTGTTGCACTACTAACAAGGAACAATACTGCCCCAACATGGTGTTCACTTACAATGCCATTTATAAAGATGGAAGCTTTACTCAGGGAGGCTTTTCCTCTGCCATGGTGGTCCATCAGAAGTGAGCATAACCTATATTCCATCAATATCCTCTTCTGTTCATTATATATTAAATTCACGGTAAAAATAAAAAGTCAAAATTTGAAAACTTGCAGCTATATAGTCCACATACCAGAAATGCTAGCTCCAGAGCAGGCAGCGCCACTACTATGTGCAGGAGTGACAGCTTACAGTCCCTTAAAACAGTTCATTGACTCTGAAAAACCTATAAAAGCAGGAATCTTGGGTTTGGGGGGAGTTGGTCATTTGGGTGTTTTAATTGCAAAAGCAATGGGCCATCATGTGACTGTGATCAGCTCTTCGGATAAGAAGAGAGAAGAGGCTTTAAGTCATTTGGGTGCTGATTGTTTCTTGGTGAGCTCAAACTCGGCTGAAATGGAAAAATCAAGAAACAGCCTTGACTATATACTTGATACTGTACCAGTAAATCATCAATTACAAGATTACCTTGCTCTTCTTGGAGTTGAAGGAAAGATATTTGTTGTTGGAGCTGTTCCTGAGCCACTGCAGTTCAATGCATCCGGTTTGATTTTAGGTAATGTGCCCTTTCACATATAGAAACTCATTCTATTGTTAGTGAATTTTCCAACAAGTAAAACTTCCTTTCGCTAAGACTAATAATGATATATTGTAAAAAAAACTATATAATATACAAGTTGTGGGTTTATTTGGATTTGAAGTTGACAGATGGTCATGGAATTCTCAGGAAAGAAAACAATAAGTGGGAGTTTCATAGGAAGCATTCAAGAGACACAGGACATACTTGATTTTTGGGTGGAAAAAGGTTTGAAGACGATGATAGAAGTAGTGAAGATGGATTATGTGAATAAAGCACTTGAAAGGATGGAAAAAAACGATGTAAGGTACAGGTTTGTGCTGGACGTGGCTGGGAGCAATCTTGAGTGACGCTTGGTTACAGGCCGCAAGGAGTAACGTTTAACAAAGGATGTTAATCTATCATGTATTCATGTAGATGTAATTGCAATAAATTCAACCAACTTTTGAGATTATAAAGGTTAACTACATTCAACCAATACTTTGCTTTTAACTAACTTAATGAAACTGTTTACATCAAAGGTAAAGCGTAATAACACACCTTTGTTATCAAGGGACTTGCATCCAGTGATCTGCAAAATAAACATTTTAATTCAAATACTGTAGAGGAAAGACTAAGCCAACAAATTACATGTTTAAGTAATTTCGAATAACAAGAGCAGAATTGTAATATAGATTTCTTTTACCCAAAAAATAAAAATAAATTGTACTACAAATTTGATGATACTAAATTTACAACATCTTGGCTAAATCATCAAATACTGATTCTTGATTGTAGGGGTCAACTAAATATGGCTATCATTATGAGCACATAGAGAGACTAAATATGCATAAAAAGAATAAGGTTATGTTACAACAAAGTTGACACAACATAATCTTGACATTGATAGATTTTCAGGATCTGCTACTGGTTAATCACTAATGTTACACCATAATTGGTGGAGCAATAACTCTACTCCTGGGTCATTTCCCGCCTCACTGTTGAATTGTCTGAAACTTTCAAGGCATCATAGGAAGAATTGAAAAAAGAGCTTTGATTCTTTTGCATAAACCTACAAGAACACAGCATAGTGATAAGCCTTTTAACAAATATAAAACAAGCAATCTGAAGACATATTTTAGAAGTATAAGTACTTGAGAAAGTCAAGAAACTTTTGTTGCAAACGCATTGCCAGATCCTCTTCTATGTTCACGTATGGCAATAATTCAGGCAATTTAACTGCAAACACAAACAACCACGGGAAATGATTGAACAAAGCAATGAAAGGCATAGTATGAACTATGATGCACAGCAATGAAGAAGCATACCAAAGAGACGCAACAGATGTTCAGCACCATATACAGTTGAGGGCGAAATATTATCGGTAACAAATTCTTGAAACTGTGTACGCTCCTTATTGTATAATAGAATAACTGGTAAGGCTCTGTCAAAATAACATCTTAATCCTTTCAATATTTCTCCAACTGCATCTGTCATCCTGTAATAGCAACAAAGTGAGCTCAAATACTTTTAATACAAACTAGACAAATTCATGCGACTATTACAGAGTTTTGAGCAATATAAACTATCGAAGGGTTCATGTTTACAGAATCCTAATATAAATACATTTAAGACATGTGAACTTACATGCCATCCTTCTTTGACCTGTATTCAAGGTACTTCGCCAATATGTCATCAACATTTGGAGAGCGTGGGAGTTTAACAACCTGGAAAATAAAAAGTTTCATTACTAACTCAATGGAGAAGACTTCAATAGACTACAGTTGATGAGGTTGTATTGTTGTAAAAATCACAATGTCAATCAAAAGATGGTAACATCTTACAATCCTACTAGCCAAAACCTTGCAAATTTATATAGGAACACTACGCAGGTAAGATTGAGGCAAAAATGTTGGATCATAGAATGGCTTGCCACTCCAATCTTGCAAATGGCCATTAACTTCTACATTTGACTCTTACAATCGGGTAGAATCATAAGATCATATGACAATCTGTTATTAAAAATAGGCTACTATGTTGACTTCAAACCATTAATAGATTTGTCAATTACAAAGTTGGTATTAAATGCAGATCAAAAACTCCTATGTAAAAACCTAGGACACTTTAGTAGTATCTAGTCTCAACTCCAATCTTGCGAATAATAAAATGATCCTAGGTGTAAGATCGATATTAACAACCTTGGAATAGAGAGGTATACCTTATCCTGATGGTTAACAAGTTCCCAATCATCCACAAGTTGCTTTTTTAAAGCTGCTGGAATCTGGATCTTCACCGGCTTTTCAGCAGATGCACTATCTTTCTGACAAGAACAGTCATCAATCAGCATACGCATAGAATAATAAGTTTGTTGCCAAATTTAGCAACATATAATCTATCCACATACATGGTACAAATTGCAATGTTTGTGGTATATTATAGAATAAGAGAAGATATATATAAATGCACCTCGATACTCAAATCACTCTTTCTCTTCTTCCCTTTTGCCCCTGAAGTATCACCCAAATATAAAACAGCTAAACTGAGAACCACAAATTATAATAAAGTAGAGATCAAAGAGATACCACTGGTCTTCACATCCTCTTTTTCAACCTTTATATCTGAAAGGTCCAATAGAACAAAACTTCATTATTTTCCATAGAACTAATAGATGTAAAGTGTATGTTGATGCATGATATAACTATTGATAAGAGTGTGTGAAATATGTCAGATCTAAAATAATTAAGTAAATTTTGGGTTAATATGACTTGTAATACAATGAAAAGGGGGGAAATACCATTCAATATTTTTGGTTTAGTTTGGGTTGAGCGTCCAGACTTTGTGTTCTTGTCCACACCCTGTTTTTTGACAAGGGCTTGCTGCTTCGCAATGTTCTCTTCAGTATACTTCATCAGTCGGTCAATACCAACCCATTCATCCCAACTGTTATCAGAATTGAGAACACTAGAGCTTCAAAAGCAGTTTTATACACCTTTTGGAAACTGGACACGGGACAACTAGACCCATTTCGAGAGTAACTACATTCATTACGGACTTAATATAGAAATTAAAAATAAAACTTTTATAGTCTATACGGATTCCTTGAACACCCTTGCACCCAATGATTCAATTGCCTTATTTAACACAGAACATCTAAAAATAAGAGCCTCTAATTATGTAGAATTCATCTTATCCCATAATAGTTAGAGTTTGTAGCATACATTTAGCCAAACTGCAAAAGAGTCATGATGCATGGTATGTGGCAAGCACCAGCTCCATAAGCCCACAACAGTAAATAAATACACACATAGAATAGCCTATATAAACCAATGATGTCAATTATAAAAGCTCGTTACAAAATTCACAAAGCAAATAGAAATTAGACGCACACCACTTATATATACATACATAAATATATATAAATACGATAAAAATATAGAAGGTATGCCACAATACACAAAATCATATCATCCTAGTCGGCACAAATATAGTGCACTGAAATATTATAGAAGACATTAGCAGTCCATATATTACTGAGAGAATAAAATTCAGCCATCACAACTTTTTTTTGCAGCAACAAAATATGTGTTTTTTGCATCTCCAAGCCCTAAATGCCTTAAAGCACCCTCTAAATGACTACAGGGCAAAAGTGCAGTGACTATGTATAGTTTCTGACCTATATGAAGTTGATGCTTCTAATAAACAGTTATAATGTTATGACAAAAAAAAAAAACGAAAGATAGGCTGATTGAACTTCCAAAAATTCGATTGGCTTAATGTCAACTTAACTCTTAGCTACATTAGGCAGTCTCATCTACGCAACCCTAAGAATAAGATGCTGACATAAAAAACCATAAACTGTAGAAAAAAGAGATCTATAAAGATAGTCTCGCGATATAAAATCCAGTATATGGTGCTTTTATAATCTACTTATTGGCGAAAAACATAAAAGTAAACCGGGATAGTAGACAGGGTACATATAACAGCTCCCTTTCCCACTCTCTTATTGACCACCAAATGTCATATTATCAAGCTTCTGTAACCAAGGTCCCAACCTAAATTTTGGTACCATCATGCAAATAAAGAAAGCACCATTCACTTAATATCAAGAATTTACTATAGAATTCCAAGATTTTCCAAAATGTAATACCTAAATCTAAATTTTAACAAACTTTTTCACATAAAATTCTTTCATTCCTAATTGATCTTTCCGTCATTTTAATATTCACAAACATGAGCAAACATAACAATTTCGATAAAATAACACTTTCTTCAAAAACTAGACCTTATAATTCACACACACAACCACAACTTGAAGTGAAAAAACATTAACTATAGCAAGTAAAGAGTTAACCGATAGACGCAAACCCTTCATGCACAAACGAAAAGTTTTTCATTTTCATTATTTTAAAAGGTTGTCGTTATACGCCCGTAGTGTTCCAATCACAACATAACTTTACCGGTCGAAACATAAAACCATATAAATGCATAAAAAGACTTACTTTTTACTCCAACCCTGCAAAACAGATAAAAATATATACACACATTACTTTACTTAATAAGCATAAATTTCTAATCCTAAATTTTTTAAATATATAAAATTTAGATACAAACTTACAAGATAATGGACGAAATATTTCCATTCATTCTTTCGTATTTCAGCCTTTTGAACCTAAAAAAAAAGAGTAGATTTATTATTTTCTACATAATAATAGTAACAAAACCCTAATTTATACATATTAACACTACTAATATTTTTTTAATACAATTTTGATTAATATTAGTGCTAAGTACCAAATTGAGTGAACAAATTAAGATCTAAACTTAAAATTGATTAAAACGGGGAGAAAATTCTAAGAAATTAAAAGGAAAAAGCATGCCTTGGCTTCGTAGATGCGAGGGCCATGATAAGCGAGAACTTTTTCGCCGTCGGAATAGAGCTTGGAATTGGACTCCGCACGGCGGAGATTCGCGGTGGTTTTGTCGCCGTCGGTGACGGAATCGTCTTTCGAACTCCCCATTTTTTATTTTTCTCTAAAAAGTAAATTTTGGGGGGGATTTTTTGTTTTTGGATGGGAATGATTGATTTTTTTGCAATTCGCACCCCCACTTCTTTTTTAGAAGATTTTTATGCACCTTGAGAAAATTAAAATGTTTCAAAAACAGGTTCAAATCGGCTTTGATCGGACTTTTATGAATGGTAAAATGATACGAGTATATTCTTTTAAAAATTAGTCTAAAAATCTTTGAAGATCACATGTTGTATCCATTAATTTTTTTTTTTTTGATTTTGTCGTCTGATTTTACCACATGTCATCAATACATGGTTAGAAAGATTATTATGCTATTTAGTTAGGAGGATTGATCATTTCCCTTATGAATGATCAAATTTTGACGTGTTCGTATAGACTCCCGAGTAAAAACGAGAAATAGGCGATTTCAAAGTATCCTTTTTCTACTCAATTTAGCAACAAGATTGAACGTTATTCTGGTTCATCTGCATCTTTATGAAACGCTTTCTTTGTCAGCAAGAAATAACAACTCTGTTATAAAATCAAACAACAAACAGTCTCATTTGATCAGTGTTTTTTTTAAAGAACCTCTCAAGAACTTTAGTTATTGGAGTAAATTTAAAGTAATTATTCAAAAATCAAGTTTAACTAATGATTTTTTATTTTAATTTAAAGTTGATAATTTTTTAATTTAAAATATCAAGTTAAGGGATTTTGGAAAAATCTCACCCGTGTGTTTTTAATTACAATTCTTTGGTACTAGTTTTTTTTAAGGGATTACACTTTTATATCTATAACATCTTATGGCTTATTCTAATTTAAGAAATTTAAGTAGATACCCAAAATACTCCTAAAATTTCTCTTTTTCTTGCCCCTATAATTATTATATTTTTTAAATATCTTTATTAACCATTTACATCAATTACATTTACATTAATAATCTAAACAACTCGACATCGCCTCCACTACCACACCATTACCGTCACGACCACCGCCGCATTGCGTGAATATCAGGCTAATGTATTTTAACTAATTTCGTTGGATAATATTAACTTTATTACAATTTTCATAAATAAAAGATATAAAAACTGATTAAACTAGTCCAATTCAGTCTTCTTTGTGCGGTTAAAATAACGCTTTTTAAACATTGAAAAATGATAGTTTGATTATACGAGTGATTACATTCAATGTTGTTTATGGGTTTTATGTTTATCGAGGTGTTTACATTTTTGTTATAAATGTAACGTTTTTATCAAAGGATTACTACTGTACTAGTATTATATCAACGCATGACAAACATCATCTATTACTTTTTTTTTATTATCTAGATCTCGATGATTTATCATACTAAAATGGGTCATTAAAAGTAATATTCATATAATAACTTAATATAGTTGTTTGTTAAATTTACAAATTATGCATAATATTAAACATAAATGCTTAATGGGAATAAAATATAAATAATGATCAATTGACATTAGTAACTTATAAATCATCAACATCTTTAATTATCTCTATTATCTCTATAGAAATATTTCAATATGTGTTGCATGTTGAAACAAAACCGGGATTTTTCAATATGATGAAGTCAAGTTTCAATTGTGATTCATGAATAGACCGTTTATAAACAAAACAGAACAATAAGATTTTTTCAAAAATATGATACATTCACCCGAATGAAGATTGATAGATGGTGGTATCCAATGACCGAAAACTAACAAAGCAAATAGTGGTGAATAGTGATGTCAAAAACTCATTATCTATGGAATATTGGAGAAGGACAGGTTTCAAAAAACATTTTTTAATTGCAAGCCACGAACATAACCTTTAATGGAAGCTTGGCTAGCTCCGCGATTGGTTGTATGTTTTGTATTATTTAAAAAATTTCCGCAATATGTATCTATGCATGACACAAACCATTCAACTATTGATAATATATTGTTTAATGAAACATAGACATAGTCTTCATTTAATCATGATGTATAACAAGATATAATTTCTCTTATTATAAATAAACCTACATTTTTAATCGTTAGAATTTGAATATGAATATAAGATTGGATAGAATACTTTATAAATACACATGTTACAATAAAATAATTGTACATAAATGATTTTAATTCAACTGATCCTAACTTTTTGAATCAGTTTGTAAACCGCGGCTTGCAACGAATGTTTAAATAAAAAAACTCGATCGATCTATATGTTTTTGTTAGAGAAAAACATGAACATATTAACAACTTCACTAGTGACCCGCACCAGGGCTTGGGCCAGAGTTCTTATGTCCTTCAAGCGACTCAACATTTTCATACTTATGTCCGATTCCTGGACTTGGTCCCTCTTTGATTCCACCCAAAGTCTGAGCAATCGTGAACTCGTGCCCATCTCCATGTCTAAATGCGTCTTTGATTCCTCCCAATGCATTCCCATGCCCGATTCCAGGACTAGGTCCGGCCTTGATTCCTCCTAGTGTGGCCTTATCTTCAACGTCATGTCCTATGCCGGGACTTGGTCCATCTTTGATGGAACCCAACGAGAAACGATCAAATAGATCATTTTGATCACTGTCTGGACAACTAACTGTATCTAAAATACTTAATGGTCTCGCACCCATAATTAAAACGGCTAGGTTGAGTAACACGAGTATGCTTAGTAGATTCTTGTTCTTAATGACGATCGCCATCTTTAAAATCTTTGTATGAATTGAAGGGAGGGAAGTAAGAAATATTCGGTTGTGGTTGTGTATGAACTTTTATGTGGAAAGCTAGAGAAGTTTTGGGTTGAGATTTATAGACAAGAAGAAGAATGAAGAAATGGGATACGTTTGGTTGACTAGGAGGTAGAAAATCAAACTTCATGCAACGTGGGAGAAATTAAGGTTGCGAGTCCAAGTTAGGTGAGGCATGACTTTGTTTATGTTTCTTGATGTAAATATTTACTAAAAATTGCAATATTATTTTGAATGTTCAACAAATACTATCACAAGAAACATCGTGTTGGGTTCTATAAGCATCTTATATTAGTGGTCATCATTAATATATAGATATGTAACTTGAAGTTAAGAACTTAATTATTGATGATTTAAGTTTTATTGTATTTTATTTTATTATTTATTGAGATTGAGATTAAGATAATTAAAAATTTAGAATAAATATATATTTTTTTGTAAAATTATATATATGTCAAGAGTGAGGACCATGACACATGCAACCTTTGAAAGTTTGAATAAGGGCATTTCATTTTCCATAAATCGATGGTGGCTCTTTGACTGCTCAACCTCAGTCTATTGTTGAAATATTAAAGAGTTTTGAATATCAATTCCTACTAGTATATCAAAAGAACGAAAAAATAACAATCTAATCAAACAAGCCTAACAGTTATTTTCTTTGATGATCATTATAATTACGTTGGTTTGTGGGCATTTTGGAATTATTAAATATCAATGTAGCCTACTAAGAATAAAATGACGAAGCTCATTGCAACTTTAAGGATAATAATGGTGCCATAAAATAAGCTTGCAACAACTAGAGAAAGTAAATTTAATTAAACTCTTGTCCAGTAAAAACCTGAAGAACAATGTATAATTATATGCTAAAAGAGGGAAAACCATATAATCCCTGAAGCATTTTGTGTGAATTAAGTAATGAAACCAACGTAGATCGCTATGAGCC